>JAYDZE010414797.1:0-16724 GCA_034509125.1 Monilaria moniliformis | reverse complement strand
AATATCTGTCAAAAAATAATAAAATGATTTACGTAACAACTTGCAATGTTAAATTACTTGCAATTTGCATTAGTATTTTAAAATAGATGAAACCACCCTATCAAACACCTCCTTTTTAATATCTGTCAAAAAATAATAAAATGATTTACGTAACAACTTGCAATGTTAAATTACTTGCAATTTGCATTAGTATTCTAAAATATTTTTATTTTGACACTAATAAAATAGGGTAGATTTCTTGGAAGATGCATCGACCAAATGTAATGAGTCATGCCAACTACTTTGATAAATATTTGGAGCAAAATATTCCCAAAACAAAGCCACAATATACCAAAACAAAGCCACAATTTTAGGATTTTCTCATTTTTCTTCAAATACTAGTTCTAAATTGTAGATTGCGATATTCGCAACAGATGGCGAAAATCATGAGACAAGAGAATGAAAGTCAATGGCATTTAATTTACTACATAAAATATTAAAATACTAATGTTTAAAATAATTCAATTAAGATATCATGATATTAGTGGTTAGTGGTAAATATTATATAATATATTTATTTAGCTATCTATAATAATGCTAGTCCATTAAAATGTGGATTTTCACTTTTAAATTCATAGTGCGAATTGAATATAAATTTGAGCGTTGAAATCGCCAATTATCTGGAAAAAACTTTATTTATTTTTTTCTATAAGAGTAAAGAGAACTCCATTCTCTGAATATAAGTTTATTAATTTGAGCGTTGAAATCGCCAACTATTTTCTTTAAATTTACATCATTGCACACTTATAATCGCAAGTGTTTATTTATGTCAATAAGGATTAAAATATGTGTTCAATTAAACAAAAAAACATGTGAACAATTGTAAGTAAGAATTGTACAGCTATCATTATTTTTTAAGATACTTAGGAGAACTCCATTTATAACATATGGTTTTGCAAAGTAGAGATGAATTATGGTAGAAATAATTCATTTTATAAAACTTAGGAATCAATGTGGTAAATAGATCTTAATTGAACAGATTGCTGGAATTGATTTTTGTGAGAAATAACATTTATTTTATGAGAATATGAATTTATATGACAATAAGAAATTTACAATGATTAAGTTGTAACTTAATTTTTAGTTATGACAATAAAAAAGTTTTTTATTTATTTATATTGAGAAATTTAAAACACAATTTTTGGTAGTTAATGCAGTAATGTTTAGACAATGCCACAAAAATGTATCAAAATAATTTTTTTAATTTTTTGTCACAATTCATCGTTTTCTCACCACTGCTGTAGATTTGGTCTGTCTTCACTATCGGTGTGACACGTTTGTTTTTGGGACACTAGAATATGTGCTTTAGGATATTTTTGTGACAATGTTTGGACATTAGATATCAAAAAACGTGATCCAGCGCTATTATAATTATAAAAATATAAACTCTAGACTGTTAGCATCCGACAGTTTGGCCGAGTGGTCTAAGGCGCCAGATTTAGGCTCTGGTCCGAAAGGGCGTGGGTTCAAATCCCACAGCTGTCAATATTTTTTTATTTATTACGTATTTGTATTTTTTTTGTCATATCTCAAAATTTCGGATGTTTTCCAGCTTATTTGTTTTGTTCAAATGATTGATTATAAATTTATAGTATTTTACTTTTTCCTTATAATTCTTATACACATCAATGTGAAAACAAAATCACATATATTATCAGAATGTCTACATGATTGTCAGCCGTAACCGTCTGAATGTGACGTGGAACATTTGCTTTCCTCACATCCTTATAAAAGAATGAACATCTGCTCTCCCACATCCTCTTGTTCCAATTTAAGGTTTACATTTTTGTACCTAGGATTTAGAGATTGTCAAAAAATGTCCCCAAGTATTATGTGATCTCAAAAAATCGACACGTCACAATTCTACCTTTCCGCAGTGAGCCTAAACTTGGTCTGCCTTGACTATTAATTGGTTGTTATCACTACGACACATCAATTTTTTGAGACTAGAAAATGTGCTTCAAGATATTTTTGTGAAAATTCAAGTGTTCGGCATCAAAATTCTACGTTTCAAAATTGAGACGTTTTTAGGAATACGCTTATACATTGGCTCAATAAATATTTTTCCTCTTTAGTATATTATACGTCCTGCAATAGTTAAAGGGTTAGTTGCCAAATAACGTACCACCTTCACCAAATTTGTCATTTTCACATGATTATTGAGTCGTTGCAATTAAGACCCAACTTTGCATTTGTAACAAATTAGGCATCCTAAAAAATTTCAGATCATTGAAATTTGATGTGCTATTATCCATAGTAATTGACACAAATATGTCACATGTTAGCTAAACACGAAGTTGCAAACTAAAACTCGACAAATTTGTCCAACTCTATAAAAGGTGTTGATAGTTTAAGTCATCATTGTTCAGTCGCAAGTGGCATATATGTGTCAAAAATTTACCGTTCCATCAAAAGGAGAATACGACGAACAATTCCAACGACAAAAAAGATTGAGAGTGTGTTGCTACAAATGCAAAGATGGTGTCTTAATTCCAAGCATTATTATAATTTTATATATCCAACTCTTGATTAACACCCATCCGACAGTTTGGCCGAGTGGTCTAAGGCGCCAGATTTAGGCTCTGGTCCGAAAGGGCGTGGGTTCAAATCCCACAGCTGTCAAATGTTTTTTATTTTATTTTTTTAAATTTCTGTCATTTATCAGATTTTCTTTCTTTCTATTTCTCTTTTATCATTTATCAGATTTTCTGCTGTCAATTTCTGTATAATGTACTTTTCTTTGAATAACCTCTCATCATATGTCAGTACTCCTATTCCAACTTCACATTTTCCACTGAATTTCTGTTGTTTAATGCATGTTTTCCATTTTTTTTATTTTGTTCCAAATTTTGATTAGAAATTTATAATAAACCTTTTGTTTTGAACTACCATAATGTTAAAAATAGGGACGTAGCCAATAATTTATATTAAGAGGGGCAAAAATATATATAAAAATTTGAAAAGAAACATTTAAAAAACAGATTAAAACAAATAAATTCTATACTAAGTTAAATATTGAAATCAGTGGGGCATTTGCCCCTCTGCCAAATAGCTTAGTCCGCCGTTAACAAGAATATTCGAATAGTTTCATATTTTATTACATAACACCTACATGTATAATTCCTATATACATAGTAATGCCAAAACAAAATCACGGAAACTTAGATAGTGGTGTGGTGCTACAGTCACAAGTTCATACAGCTCAATAGGAAAGATACAAAAAGCTATTCTGATTTCCAAAATCCATATCGATTGAGCTTGAGTATATATATCTCCACATTTCAGCACTAAATACATGCATGAGAGAGAGAGAGAGAGAGAGAGAGAGAGAGAGAGAGAGAGAGAGAGAGCTCCTATTTGGAGTTGGTCACAAGCCAAACTCTTACAACTTGGCCAGCCCATCAAATTTGCCACTATCTGTCAACTAGCTTTACTATATGTACATATGCTCTCTAAATATCTTTTTTCACCCCCATAATTGCTGCACGTTATCTTATTTTATTTTACTTTACAATTTTCATGCAAATCCCACCAAATTCTGTTCACATTGCAAACCACCATCTCTCATTACCGACACTTTGTTTAATCCTAGTAAACAATATATATATGTCCTAGAATATACATGTTTGGTTTCACTCATTCTCAAACTCAGAAGATGATCCTACTTGGACTCCACTCCATATTTGACTAGGGCGACAGTCCCCTCCCGGGCCCACAAAGCCAAATTAATCTATAAATACCTTGACCCCAAAAAGAAAAAGAAAAAAGAAAACAAGAAACCATGTTATTCCAACTGAGCATACTAGTCTCAACTTTCCTCCTCGGAGCTCTCTCACTACACCAAAGCTCCGAACTCGAAGCCTTGAAATCCTTCAAGAACTTGATCACCGACGACCCGACAGGAGCCCTCCTTGACTGGGACGAGGCCGCCCGCCACCACTGCAACTGGACTGGAGTGGCTTGCAACCCGTCCACGGGCAATGTTGTCTCCATTACCATGGTGGACAAGCGCTTGCAAGGCAGGATCTCCCCGTCCCTCGGGAATCTCTCGAGCCTCGAGGTACTTGACTTGACTCTAAACTCGTTCACCGGCCCCATCCCCACCCGACTAGCCTCGTGCACGAACTTGACTCAGCTCATCCTCTACCAAAACTCTGTCTCGGGCACCATCCCATCTGAGCTCGGAGGCTTGGGAAACCTGCAGCTGCTAGACCTCGGGGATAACGCCCTCAACGGGAGCATCCCCGATACCCTATGCAACTGCAGTGGGCTACTAGCACTAGGCCTAAACACCAACAACCTCACAGGCAAAATCCCACAACAAATAAGCAACCTAGTTAACCTACAAATGTTTGTAGCTTATAAAAACATGCTAGATGGCTCAATACCCAATTCCATAGGAAAATTGACACAAATGCAAGCTTTTGACCTAAGTGAAAACATGCTGACCGGCAAAATCCCTCAAGAAATAGGATCCATGCCAAATTTAGAAATTCTCCAACTCCATATAAACCTCATCTCCGGCGAGATCCCACCCCAACTTGGCCGATGCACGAAGCTCGTCCGCCTCAACCTCTACACGAACCGCCTTACCGGCCCCATCCCACCTGAGCTCGGGCGCCTAGCCAACCTACAAGACCTCCGGCTATACGAAAACAAGCTGAGCTCGACAATCCCAACCACATTATACCAACTGAGGTCACTCATCCACTTAGGCCTCTCCCAAAACGAGCTCTCTGGCCCGATCTCACCGGAGATCGCCTCCCTAGCGTCCCTAGAGACACTGACGCTCCACTCCAACAACTTGAGCGGCCAAGTTCCTCCTAACATAACCCGTCTGGGCAACTTGTCCTACATCTCCCTTGGCTTCAACTCGCTCACGGGGCCCATCCCCCATGAGATCGGGTTGCTCCACAACCTAAAGAACCTCACGGCCAACGACAACGGCCTAGAGGGCCCTATCCCTGCCACCATCACCAACTGTACCCGCCTCCTCGTCGTCTCATTGGCCAACAACAGGATCACCGGCCGGGTCCCACCTGGGCTCGGGCGCCTAACTAACATGACCTTCCTCTCCTTGAGCTCCAACGCCCTCACCGGAGACATCCCTGGCGACCTCTTCAACTGCTCGAAGCTGCAGGTGCTCGATTTAAGCCGGAACGCCTTCAACACGACGATCGATCCCCGGATCGGATCGCTTTCGAGGCTCAATACATTCAGAGCAATCGATTCTGGATTTTTTGGCCCAATCCCAAGAGAGATTGGCAATTTGAGCTCACTCATTTACTTAGACCTTCCAAGAAACAGAATCTCTGGCCTAATCCCAATAGAAATTTCTAGACTCTCATTTCTTCAAGGCCTCTCATTGAGTGACAACCAACTTCAAGGAATAATTCCAGAAGAAATCTCTCTCCTCAAACACCTCACTGATCTCCAACTACAGAGGAATCAACTCATAGGCTCAATCCCACCTTCTCTCTCCAAAATCAACTCTCTCTCTAACTTAGACCTCAGTGGCAATACCCTCAATGGCACCATCCACCCCACCCTCGCCCTTCTGATCCGTCTGACGAATCTTGACCTGTCAGACAACCGCCTCATGGGCCCTATCCCGGGCCCGGTTGTTGCCGGAATCAAGAATCTACAACTCAAACTCAACCTCTCACACAACTCCCTCAAAGGAGCAATCCCAGATGAGATAGGCCTCCTACAAATGGTCCAATCCATCGACATCTCCAATAACGCGCTGTCCAACGTCATCCCTCTCTCGATCAAAGGCTGCAAGAACTTGATCTCACTTGACCTCTCAAGCAACAACCTCTCTGGCCATATTGCAGCGGAAATCCTCCCTCAACTCACGCAGCTAGAGAGCTTAAACCTCTCAAGAAACCAATTACAAGGCAATCTACCTCAAAATCTTCAGAGTTTAAAGCATCTCTCGTCACTTGATCTCTCACAAAACAAGCTCACAGGCACAATCCCACAATCATATTCCACAATCTCAACCTTGAAACACCTCAATCTCTCCTTCAATCTACTCGAAGGCCGCGTTCCTAACCTCACAAATATAGCTAATTTGCAAGGGAATCCATCTCTCTGCGGAACAACTCCTCTTCAACAATGTACAAACAAGAAAAGCAAGAAGAAGAAGAGAGTGCTAATGATAGCCCTATTCTCCATCGTCTCTGCCTTTACAATGGTCATCATTCTCCTCTCATTGCTCTACGGCTTAAAAAACAAAGCCAAGAAAAACTCTCTCCCTCCCAAAAAGTCCATCTCTTCAGCAGCAACTCTCAAGAGATTCGAAGCAAAAGAGCTGGAAACAGCTACAAATTCCTTTAACCACGAAAACATGATCGGATCAACTCATTTGAGCACTGTCTACAAAGGCAGATTGCAAGATGGGAGAGTAATAGCAGTAAAAAAGCTCAATTTGGAGCAATTTGCAGAGGAATCCGACAAATGCTTCTACAGAGAAGCAAACATATTAGGCCAACTACGGCACAAGAACCTCGTGAAGGTTTTTGGCTATGCGTGGGAGAGTCGAAAGATGAAGGCGTTGGTGCTTGAATTCATGGAGAATGGGAGCTTGGAGGAGATGATCCACGGTGATCATCAACATTGTTGGAGTTTAGGCGAGCGCGTGGAGGCGTTGCTATCTGTATGTGATGGATTGGTGTATTTGCATTCGGGGTATGATTTCCCCATTGTGCATTGTGACTTGAAGCCTTCGAATGTGCTGCTTGATGGAGGGATGAGGGCTCGTGTGAGCGATTTTGGGACGGCGAGGATGCTCGGGATGTTGGAGGGGGCCGGGGTTTCGGCTTCGACTGCGTTTCAAGGCACCATTGGGTACTTGGCTCCAGGTAGAGAGCTTCATCTTGTTTTTTGATAATTGCAATATTAAATTTAAAGATTGCGTTTGGCCTCAGATATTCCAATTTACCATCAATTTGGATTCTTGAAATTTCATAAACCATTTTAGCATCACAAAAACTCATCAATTTTGATGCTTTACTAACTTGATCAATCATTTCTGCATCTTCATTTCCATTTTCTTTTTATCATGGTAAGTCATTGATTTTGATTTTGATTTTTGAATCTTGATCAATTACTTTTGCATGTTCATCACAAAAAATCACATTAATTTTGATTCTTTGTACGTTCTCAACCATATTTCTATATATTCATCTTCATTTCTTTATCAAATAATTCATTAGTTATAATTCTTGATGATCTCCACTTCTTCATAAAAAAGGCATTGATTTTGATTCTTGAAACTTCATCGACCATTTTTGTATCTTTATTTCCACTTCTTAGGAATTGTTCTATTTCCAAACTTAAATTCAACAAGCGTAGACTTCTTTCAAAGAGTTTCCCGAATCACATGTCTTTCTCGCAAGACCGAGAGAGATTCAATAAAAAAAATATCACAAAAAGTCATCAATTTTGATTCTTGAAACTTCATTAACCATTTCTAAATTTTCATCTCACTTCTTCATCACAAAAACTGATGAGGAACAAGTAATTTGGTTCTGTAGGATTTTGATTCATTTTTCAAGTAGAGTATTTTAGTTCATTTTCGTAATTATAGTTTCATTTATGATTTTGATTCATTTTCCAAGTAGGGTTCATTTTAGGTCTCCTTTTCCGATTAGGGTTCTTTAAACAGTTGTTATTTGTTTAGATTTTCATAAACATATATTACTTCGAGTTTTCAATAAAATTCACTTTGTGTTGAAGAACATTTGTCTACTGCATTTATGGTCCCAGATAAAAAACTCATCAATTTCTATGCCTTACTAACTTTGATCAATCATTTCTGCATCTCTCATCACCACAACAACCTTCACTCACATTTCTTATGTTACATTGTTGATCATGAAAAAAGTTGTGTTTGCATCAGAGCTCGCATACATGAGGAATGTTACGACGAAAGTAGACGTCTTCAGCTTCGGCATCATGATCATGGAGATGATCACCAAGAAGAGACCAACAGGCCTCACATCAGAAGAAGATGGATCGCCAATCACACTATCACAGCTAGTTCATCGAGCACTTGGGCTCGGAATCACCGGCCTAGATCAAATCACGGATCCTCATCTCACATCATCCACGGCCAATAATCACGAGGCGTTGGAAGCCCTCCTCCATCTCGCCCTCTCCTGCACCGCCCCGGACCCCCAAAATCGGCCTAATGTGGATCAAGTGCTGGCTTCTCTCTCTAAGATTCGTGTCATGGCCTAGCTAGAAGTGCTTCTCTCACCTCAAGTCTGAGAGATTTTTGTTGGATGGTTTTAGTGAGAGAAAGTGTTGAGCATGGCATATGCTTTCGTGTTCCATTCGTCTCACTGTTGAATTCACTATTGAGATAATAGTTATTGTAAATTTGAAAATTGTTATAATTTGATGAATAGTAACTAACATTGAGAAGTAACGAATTCTACTATTCTCTTTATAGAAGGATTCAATGGGTGCAACTGATCGTTCGGAAGACCATACCAATTTCACTGAAAATTGTTCATGGATTCAACTACACTTCCGCATTTAAATTATCGTTACTTTTATCTCAGACTAACATCGTAGATGGGACATTGATTTAATAATCTAAATTTCTAACAAGTAGTATTAGGGCCACGGCCACTCTATTGATGATTCTCTGAGATTGGATTTAGAGGAAATGTGGGTGTCTTGTTCGTTGATTCCCTTCGGTTGCATGAAAAATTATGCGAACATTGTGTTTGATGGAACAAGTGAACGAATTGGGCTTAGGTTATTTGATGCGCATGTTATGTTTGTTGATTTCCCTCAAATACATGTGTTTTTCAACAACAAAATCAATCATTGTTTCAATCATTTGCAAAGTTAAAACTTTGCGGAAAAATTATTGGAATATCTCGGTCTTTTAAAGAAAATTTCGAATTGTGTGCTACTGCACACATTATGTTCGAACAAATGCAAAAATCGAATTTGAAGTTTGGTTTGATTCATTCAAGTTTTGGGCGAAAATTTGAAGGAGTTGTCAACTCCACTTCATGAATTTCAAGATTTTGAAACTTGATTGTTCGTTTTGAAAGACCATCAAAAAGATTTTCGGAAAAGAACGACAGTTTCCTTTTATTCTGGGTTCAACTTTTGATGTACACAAAGTTTTCGACGAAAAACCCAAATAAATTTTTCCCCAAAATTCGTTCGACTTTTCAACTCCGAAAGATTTGATTTTGTTGGAATTTAATCGAAATATATAATATTTTCAAAGATTTACATGTTTTATTCCGATAATTTCGAAGGTAATTCGAAGTTATAATTTTTTGTTTTAGATTTTTGGTTCATGCACTCTAACTACTCAACGAAATGACTCAATGAAACTTCTCTAAATTTATTCAAAACTCTGTTCGATTTTGATTCGAATTAAGGCTGGGCAATCGATTTTCAATGACTTCCATTCAAGATTTCCAGTTAATTTCGATTAATCAAGTTTTTTCCATCGAATATTTTGGAATTTTGGTACAATTTTTGGAAAAAAACCGATATTTTCTCGCCATTTGCTTCCATTTTCTCGGCGAACGGCGACATCGCCCAGTTGTCGGCGACGTCGCGGCGAATGGGGCGACAACGGTTGGCAGCCGTTATGGCGGTTGAGTCGCGACAACGACGGTTAAGGCATCGAACCGACGCATCTGCTAGCTCACGTCTGCTGTTGTTTTGTTCCGGATCGGGCTGCGGGTCTGGGCTGGGGTCGAGGGTATAGGTCGCCGGTTCTGGGCAGGACCCGCGGGTTCGGGTCACTGCTGAAAGGCCGCGCGCTTTGGGTCTTTAACTATCGATTTTCTGGGCTATAGACAAAAAGAAGATTGGGCTATTGAATTTTTATTCTGGGCCGCCTGTTTTGCTTTAATGGGCTGATTTCAATGCCAACAAATACTATATTACATATTATGTGCCGTGAATAATTCAAATATGACGTGCCAAGATAAGGCCAAATTTTGGGACTTTACATAGATGCCCATGGTTTCGGAATCGTAATCGAACCGCTAAGGAAATTGCCGGTTTCGATTTGGAACTGAAAACCACCGCTTCCGATTCCAATTTCGAACTGCCGATTTCGGGCCGATTTTCAGCGGTTTCAGTTCCAATTTTGCAGCAAAAACCGGCAATTTTCGTCCGAAATGTCAGATCTAGCCCTGCCTCCCCTATACCTAGCATGCAATGACTGAAACAACCAGTTTAACCGTCGGAACCAACGGTTCTGGTTTCAATTTTTTGGAATCGTAACCGAACCGTCGAAACCAAATTTTCGGTTCCGATTTAACTGTTTCTAGCGGTACTGGTTCAAAAACAGAACCAGCGGTTTCTGTTCTGGTTAAAATCGCCGGTTCCAAAAAAAGGGCATCCCTATTTACATATATTATGTGTAAAATTATATTTCAATTATTTTATTTGAAATTGTTTGGTACATTTCATGTTCCAATAAAATTTACTAATATTCAAAATAAATTTATTGAAGTAAGAAGTTGTCAAAGTGACATCTCTTGTGTAGATTTATTTATTGCGAATATTAGGATGATTGTGCGTATGTATGTTCTTGCGGGTATTAATCTACCCAAAGGAAGATTGATATTTGGCTCAAAATACATATATACTTGTGGTGGTAAATACATGATAATTGTCAAGTTTATCACATGAGTCATATGCTGCCCAAATGAAGGATATTACTTAACATGATTTTATTGTCAGTATTTGACCATTACACAAGGATTACCGCTTACGAATTAATATTATTGTCTAAAGACTTGAGATTAATGTTGTGCTCGGTACTTGAGATCTAGCCATCTTATTTGAATCTAATGATGATTATATGGTTTAATGTGAGCATGACAATTATTTTTTGGTTTACTTCTCTACACCGCAGGAGCTCTGTAGAGCACTCGTATAGTGTTCAAACACTCTATGGAGTTCTTAAGCGTCGCCAAATAAGAGCTCCTGCAGTGTAGGCTCTATAGTGTTCTTAACTGAACCCGAAAAATCGAAATCCGAACTATAAAAAACGATCCGAACCGAAAAAACTGAAATATCTTAAAATTATCCAAAAAATTGGAAAAAAAAATCGAAAAACCGAAAATTCAAAAATTCAAAAGTCCAAAAATGTATATATATTTATGTAAAAATATAAATATATGCATATATTAAATATATATACATATATTTAGTTATTATTATATTATATATATATATATATATAATATTAAATATAAATTTGGTTTTTCGGTTTTTTTTTTCCGGTTTATAGTATACCCGAATCGAACTGAACCGAAAAACCGAAATTTGTGAAAAATCAAAACCGAACCGAACCGAAATCCGAAAAAAAAAAACGAACCAAATTTTATATTTCGGTTTGGTTCGATTCGGATATTCAGATTTCGGGTATTTTGCTCACCCCTGATAGTTTCTTATAATTCAACACCACCAAAATTATATAATTTTGATTTTTGATATATGTACATGACGCAACACAAATATTTTGTGAATAGATTTGGAATCTTGAAAAATTCAATAATTAGATTCGCTCTTCGTATACAAAATATGGAACTATAACAAAATATTTTAGTAGTGACATGATTTACCGAGAAATCTGAGACTCAAAATTTCACTAGGGTAATTATTATGTGAGTCATATAAACAAAAACATGTTATAAAATTTAGTGAAATTTTGATAGTATTATTAATTTTTGTGATACGTAAAGATGCAATTAAATTTTGTGATACGTAAAAGTATAAATATTTTTTATGACATATACAAACATAGATTCTTAATTTTTCATCAAAAAGGGTACTTAAAATTAGTTCCTTATAAAATTATTAAGATTAATAATAATATAGGAGCAAAATATAAAAAATAAAAAGTTAAAATATAAAAAACAAAAGGTGGTAATATTGAAATTGTGCGAGAGAGAGAACTATTATATGATTGCATGAATACATACGAACATTTACATATACTTTATGTTTATTTATTCGTTTAACATGTTATTCTGTTTAATACGACCGTACAATACACTATTCACGAAATAGTGTAGTGTGACATGCCATAGTAAACTAATATGTAATTACATACATATCTTATTTGTATAATCATCCTGTGTTGATAATTTGTTCTATATATTATAATTGACAAATAAATTATGATATATACATATTTTACTAATATATACAATACTTAGACTAAAACTTATGGATAGATTTCCTGGTGGGAATTGGGGACCCTCTTTCTCCAAAATTTAAAATTGATGGCTAAGACATTGCCAGCTCAGCATAAAATCTGGAAACCCAATCAAAAATATAGAGGGATATTGTGATATCCATTTCATCAACCACAACAGTACCTCTATATATAACTACCAATTAACCTACATTTCTCCATCTCTCATCCCAACTCTCTTTGCAAAACCGATAAATTCAAAACATCTATTTCTTATTAATACAATGGCTGCCTCTTCAATGGCTCTTTCTTCCCCTTCTTTCGCCGGTAAGGCGGTGAAGCTCTCTCCCGCCGCCTCAGAGACAGCCGGAAACGGCAGAGTCTCGATGAGGAAGACCGCCAAGAAGCCTGCCGTGTCCTCCGGCAGCCCGTGGTATGGCCCCGACCGTGTTAAGTACTTAGGCCCATTCTCTGGAGAGGCCCCGAGCTACCTCACTGGAGAATTCCCCGGCGACTACGGCTGGGATACCGCCGGACTTTCCGCTGACCCCGAGACCTTCGCCAAGAACCGTGAGCTTGAGGTGATCCATTGCCGGTGGGCCATGCTCGGTGCCCTCGGCTGTGTCTTCCCCGAGCTCTTGGCGCGCAATGGCGTCAAGTTCGGAGAGGCCGTTTGGTTCAAGGCTGGCGCTCAAATCTTCAGCGAGGGTGAGATTTGAACTCTAACTTTGTATTTAATTTGATTAAAATGTGTTATTATATGAGTATTTTATTATCCATATTAGATTATTTATTTCATATTTTAATATATTCAATAGGTGGACTTGATTATTTGGGCAACCCGAATTTGGTCCATGCCCAAAGCATCTTGGCCATCTGGGCTACTCAAGTGCTCCTCATGGGAGCAGTTGAAGGCTATAGAGTTGCTGGTGGGCCCCTCGGCGAGGTCGTGGACCCATTGTACCCGGGTGGCAGCTTCGACCCGTTGGGCCTAGCGGAGGACCCAGAAGCATTTGCTGAGCTAAAGGTGAAGGAGATCAAGAACGGTAGACTTGCCATGTTTTCAATGTTCGGTTTCTTTGTTCAGGCTATCGTCACTGGAAAAGGGCCGCTGGAGAACCTCGCCGACCACCTCGCGGACCCCGTTAACAACAATGCTTGGTCTTACGCTACCAACTTTGTCCCCGGAAAGTAAAGTAATTCACAAGAAATAGCGCAACACCAAATTTTCACATGTACTGTTTGATGAAGTTAATGAAATGAAATGTGAACTTTTCTTGGTCAAAGACTAAAGATGTGAATTCATTAAGGTTGACACTATAAATCATCCTATGATTAATGGGGGCTAGTTAGTGGCTTGTCTAGGGAGGTTTGCATCGGCCCAGTCCATATATGCCTTGTCTAGTTACTGTGATTTCACTGTGATTTGTCGATCCTGCCTTTTGCACTCTTTATAAAACTATTCGCATAAAACAATACACATATATTGGCAAAAATGTTTCACTAAAATCTATATGAACATTTTTTTTATTTTTTTTGAGAAAATGGACACATACATAAACATTATTACATCACAAAAAAACGTGGATATCAATTTTTGTCTAAAATACCACTGAATAATGTGATTAAATTTACAAAATATGAACCCGAATTAATCCATCGAAAACTTGTTAATTATAAGCATGTACTACACAAGATAAGAGTAAAAATTGACCAATTAAATTTCAATTCAAGAGATTCTAATATAATGAATACTACTATCATACTAATTGTTGTTAAAAAGGAAATAACTCACAAAAAGAATTGCATGAAAATTTAAATTGTTGTTAAAAAGGAAATAACTCACAATTACAAAGGAGCTGAGATTTGAACTACAAACCTCTCTATTACAAAAGAAGAGATTGCGTCGTTTAGTGTTACCAAAAATACATTTTGCACCAAATTTAACTTACTAGTTTTACATCTATACAAGTCTAATTAGGTTAAAAAATTAATATAATGCGACATGCATTATGAAATTTACTCTACCGTCACAAAGTAATTAATATTGCATTAATATCTTAGCCATGAAATTGACGCTACATTAACAAAATATATAAGATTGGTTTTGTAGGTGAACAACTTATACTTAATGCAGTTTCCAATGTTGATATTACATACAATCACACAACCAATATGCATTTTCTTAAATCAAGCGTAGCATCTACGAAATCCAATTTTTGCAGTAGTAATCGATAATATTATGATAATTCAAAATCACATATATACATATTATAAAGGAGCCTCATTTTATAAAATCTTATTTTCCTACCACATCTCTATATTTAATTTAATAGCAATGATATAATACAATATACTCCTACTGTCATTGTAAAAGTTTGTATTCTTACAAAACTTGTATACCTTCTAACTTATTTTATTTTTTGATTATAGTTTAGTAATTTAACATATACTATATGTTTTATATTTGAGATAAAACAAGAATCTTTTTGTATCTAATTTTTTTCAAAATTTAATAAAATTTAGTATCAATAAAAGATGCTGTAGCAAATGATCAAGATATGTACCCCACCAAACACAGGTGGAACACCACTTAACATCTGTAGCAATGTTATTTATAAACACTTTTTTTTTTTTTTGCATAATAGAAATAAAAGAATATGAATATATGCGTGTGTTGTGCGTGTAACAAAATACACTTTCCAATTTCTGTTTTTTCCTCATTAAACTTGTATATAGCACTGAAATTTTCACCATTCTTCAATTAGAGCCCAGAAAAGGAATGCAGCAATATCTCACAAAATTGCTGGGAATGAACGATCGCAATCATCAACTACTCCCAAGAGAAGAACTTTGGTCCCAGATTTCCATTTCTACACTTCAGGCGGGCCTTCGACTACGCCTTCTTTAGCTTGTTCATGCAGAAATCTGCACCAAATTAGTCAAGCTTCAGATAAAAGATCACACAATAACAGCAAAAGATGTGAAATGTCTAAAAAGGATATTGGTATTCAACAGCCAATCATTTTCTTTCAGGAAAGCGTGAAAATCATGACATTCCAATGACTAGGTTGGAGCTTTTCCAATCTCAGCCAGGAATGAAAACGGAGTAGGCGCATTTTTCAATCAGCCGCTCACATTAATGTATTAATTGGTACTTGGATAAAGAACTTACTCGACTAATGAGGAATCTGGACCAGGATGAACGAAATGGAATACAAACACACAGAGATGACAACCGCGGCAAAAAAGTTGTATAACAGTTTCTTATCATCTCTTGTGGGTATAAAAGCTGACTTGAGTGTATTGGTGAGCTCAAAAACCCGGCAAGATATCTGCAGCACCAATTGAATTACAGATTAAATTTTTTTCAACGAGCAAGGAATATTCGAAATTTTCAGTAATATAGATTTAACACATAGCTAGGACAAGTAACTAACCAAGATATAAATGGCAGTAGTCAGCATGAAGTTAAGCATGGGATAATCTGGAATGAAGGATAGCAGCCATTTGGGCTGTCCATTGGGCGTATTAGATCTGTTATAATACATCAAGAGAAACCCGTGAGCCGTAGTAAATCGCATTAAGTTTGGTCATGCTGAGTTCCAATATCATCTAAACTGCTCCAACATAGTCAAGCAGAATTTTATAAAGAACTATCAATTTGTTAAGATGTATGGGTACATTTGAAGGTCAGTGTTCGAGTATCACCATACGTAAGATGTTAAAACACAAAAATAAACACACACCTCAGCCAGATGTGGAACTGGGAAATATAGGTCTCCAAAGTAATTTTCCCAAGCCACCTGGAAAGAAAGCAGCACATATTAATCCAGCAAAAGTAACGTGATATGCTAACATCTGTCGACAGTCGAGATCTAAAGAAAATCTTAATATGACTTACGCAAAAAGTGTCAAGGAAAAGTTCCGAAGGTGCTGGCTGAAATTCCGCAAACAAATGTAGACACTGTAAAAAGGGATAGAAGCAAATGACAATAGATCTTACTTCTCTAACAAAATTTAAGAGAACTGCCATTAATTAGATTGAAACAATGCTTCAGTACATACGTTATGGGAATCCATGATGTGTAAGGATGCAGCTTGTTATATGCAATTTTGTCCAGCTTGTAAATGTATTCGTACCATAGGTAGCCAACCTACAACCCAGTGTTTGCTGTTTAGTTACCAGAAAACTTGAAGAATAAATAATCGAATTTCACACACCATCAATCAATATATTAAGTGACTCACTATTAAGGTAACAGTAACAATGGATGTCTTGATGGTACGTCTCCTCTTGGCCTCAGATTCCTCCAATTTCTCCATCAACTTTTCAACCTGTAATGACAAAAAGGTCTTAATTCCTAATTCATGCTAATAAAACATTAGCAAAAATTGCAATCATAGAGCATTACATTTGGGTGAAAATAGGCATAAATCATTCCGATGATCCAAATATAACGATCAAGCCCAGACCTAAAATGCC
>JAYDZE010414575.1:0-16728 GCA_034509125.1 Monilaria moniliformis | reverse complement strand
TTCAGAAATATTATTATATGTACTAAATTGAATACCTGCTCTCCACATAATTGTTTGTTGGCATCTCTTCGAATCTGCACACCGCAAATGAAGAATCAGCAATTATTGGCAGATAAGTGATTATAGACTAAAATCAGCCTCCCTGATAAGTTGTCATTCCTTACCCCATTTGAAGAAATATCATCTGAATTTGTTGCTTAACCTGCAGGAAAATGAAACTTAAAAAAAATTAAATAAGAGAAATACAGAAACAAAAAATTAACCAGAATTTAAACAAATTTACATCAACAGATGACGACATAATCAGAGATAGCGTTATCATGGAACCAATGCATATATTTAACATTTTTCTTAGACGAGAAGACTAAAATGTCAAATCTAAAGTTCCTTGTATAAGAAAATGTGTTAAATCAGACAGGAGTAGTAGCTTCCATGCTAGTTGCATGATTTTCTTGTTGGAACTTTTGAGGAGAGAGAATTTAAAAAAAAAAAAAAGTTTTTCCATGAAAGGAATATAACATACTTTTCAGTAACATACTAATTGCATGACTTTCTCGTTGAAGCAACTATACTATTTGTCCTTATTATTTTACGTTAAAAACATTCTTTTCCACAAGTTAGTAAGAGAACTTTTCTTGAAGAAACAAGATCCAGTGTAATGTTCTGGTCCCAAAATTTTTAATACCTGACACGAAGCAACATCAGGAGTGAATAGATACTACAAGCAGTCAATTACAACAATTATATAAGAAAGTATGATAACCCTGCCTTGTATAACGGATGGAGACAGCCACCTTCAGTTGGTTGGCCCTTCGCAAGGAAGTTGTATTCTTTAAACTCAATATCCTTCCATTCATCCCTTCAAAGAAAAAAGGAAGATTTAAGCTGAAATAATACGATATTATTTGGATCGACAAATTTAACATATATGACCATTAAAAACCCTTCAGAATGATATGTTTCTGAATGAAATAATGTAAAAATTAAAACAAACAAAAAAAAAACTAAACCAGATATGTGCTACAAATAAAAAGGTCGTTTACATATCAGACACAAGCAAGATGGAAACAGGTGAGTTTAGTGAAATCTTGACTAAGCATATTATATATCCACGCTGGTGTCAACCCCAGCAGAATTTCGAGGTCATAGATACATTAAACTTTGCATTTAACCATCAAAATTGCAATAAAAGTTGCAATCCTCAAGTTTAACCTTGTTGCTTACTTATGCACATACTAAATTTTAAAATCATGGCTATGGGAGATCATGTATGATTGCACATATATAAGAAGGGTTATTCCTTTTTCCAATACAAACCGGACTACAGTAGAAACCAGCCTCAGAATTAGGTCAAGATAAAAATATCCTAGTTTCTAAGGTTGAATGCACCTCCATAACATGTGTTGCTCTGATAAACCATGTCCACAGAGAAGGCAAATTTAGAGTAGTAGCACAACTAGAAATAAGCAATTGTGCACTTGTTTTGCAGCTATAATTATCTTAAAACCAATGAAAAGAAAAAAGTGATTTATTACCTCTGTAGATGATCACGAGTTAAATCAGTAGCCGCCTTTTTCCTCTTCGGAGCATAATTAGGACCTTTCTTTACCGAATAGCCTTTCCAAATCCTTATATTGAAACAAAATTAATAAGAATATAGAGAAGACACAAAGTAGAGGCACACAGATTCAGGTACACACACAAAAACCAAATTACATATGAAACAAGGACAAAGTGACAGAGAAGCAAAAAGAAAAATTGTAGGTTATTACTGGAGACTAACAAGCCTTCTTCGCTTGAGAGCATCAATATCCTTAGCACCGACAGCCTGTAATTTATTAATCATATCAGTTTATATCAGAGGATGGAGATTCATACAGATGTTAGTAAAAAGTTATCTAAATTCATAATGCAAAATAGATGCAAGGACACACAAATGCTAACATGAAGCACAATTCTCGTGTACTGAAATCTCTCCACAGCAAAAACTCTCATATCTTCAGCAAATACTACCTCTATTCTGTCGGTTGACAACACAAAGGAGCAGATGCCAGGGATTAAGAAAAAGGATGATCTATTAAATATGGGTTTCAAAAATTAAGGTTATAAAAGTGCATGCTTTGTAAATAGGATAGGAAGATACCAAAAAATGTTGCATCCTAAATGAGGTACAGTTATATTTATTTGCATAATAAATCAATAGTAGAAGAATTCAGTTCTCATTCTTTAAAGACGGATCTCAGCAATTCTTGATATCTGCTTGATAATCTTAAAACTCTTTCTAATTATTTTGATAAACCACATAGCAAAGCTTATATATGCCGATCCAAATTGCATCCAAAAGGACAGGTAAATATACAATACCAAGCACTGCACCTAAATCAAGGTTTATCGGATGAAGATACTATCACAAAAAGATCCATAGGCTAATAAGTAGAAGGATGAAAAATAAAGCATATAAGATATGTTACATACCTCCCCATTCTGAATCTGAATTAGTAAGTCTTTCACTCTGTCTTCAACGTGTTCGACCTATATAAAATCATCGAAGTAAGAAATAGTCTGCATGGTCTGCATGCATGTAGCGACAGTAGCGTGTAGTCTAGAACACCATGAAAGGCAAAGTTTTTCATCAATATAAGCACCTTTACATCTATGAGATGAAGTATCTTAGGAACACAATCATAATATAGCAACCCTAGAGACATATGAAGCCATGCCATTCATATGTAGCTCGGGCTAAGAGGAAAAACATGTACTCATGTAATAGGCTCAACAGAGTAAAGAGGACAGGATTGATTAATGTTTTGCATAGGTCAATATATTTTAAAAGTGTCCAGCTTCAATAAACAAAAATGCTTGAGAACAAGAACAAAATCTAGACAAGGAGGAATAGATTAGCAAAAAATGAGCACTTTGAACACCATCTAACTTGAAGTCAATTGACAAAGTTTTGATTGATTTACAAATTCTGAAACATTTTCTTCACATCATTTCATCTTATCAGATACAAATGATTAAGGGAGAACCAAAGGAATTTTTATGCAGAAAATTTCTTCCTTGCATAGATATGGAATTTCACAAATGGTTGACTAGCAAAACAGTGAAACCTTATAAGTGCACATCCTAACCAACATTTCTTCATAAGTTGGGTTAGTACAGAAGAAAAGGGAGTGCACCACATTTTTGTACACTGTGTATGTATCTTATTAGGAGGACATATAGCATACTTAAAAAGCCTTAAGAATTGTAAGCTGGGAAAACCAACAAGACATGTCAGCTAAATCTGATTGCAATTAAATATTTAAAAGACATTCATAATCAGCATTACCTTCCGTGATACTTGAGAATCTGCCAGTCCTATCCATTTGTTCTTCATGGCCTGTGCCCATCCTTTGTCGTAAATTAGTGACTTAGTATTGTCCTGTGTACAAAAGGATGGTCAACCAGCATTTACGATGGAGAAGAAAACAGTTACCTAGACACAGCCATGATTCAGCATGGAACGAATAAGAGTTGGATTGTGTTTTGTAAAAACTAGGTCGCTATTCATATTCTATTATGAAGTTGGAGCTAAACTCATCTGATACATTGGCTAGGAAGAGGCATACATACATAACATTACAGAAAACACATTTACAAAACAATAACCACAATGAAAAGGAAAAAAAGAACAGACAAGCATAGAAACAAAGTTAGTTCAAGTTCTAAACTGATAGAAAAAACAAATAAACAAAAACGAGTATTAGAAGCGTACATCAAGATCCGCAGGCAATTTTGACTTCACGATTTCCTGCAAAAAAAGAGCATCAAATAATAAGGGCATACCATCTGAAGCATCAAAAAATACGCATCCCAAAAGTTAAATCACTCAATTACCTGCAACTTAGCTTTTGCGGTACCCTCTGCTGGCACGGCTTCAAAAAGTAATACTTCAGCAGATCCATATCTAACATAACTCTGAGCCTCCTCCGAGAGCAGCCATTTCTCCCTCTTTATATCCTGCACAGTTCCATAAAACACAATCTCCATCAGCTGAATCGCATTCATCTTCCACATGCACAATCTCATTCCACACCATAATTCAAACTTCATTTCAATTGATAAAACAGCTTAATTGCTGCTACATCAACTTAACTCGGCTCATTTAATACACTACAAACTGAATTTGCAACTTCTACAAATCTCCACACAAGATAAAATGATATTAAAAAATACTGTGATTAAAAAAAAGAAGAAGAATGCAGCAGAGGCGAGGAGAGGAGGAATCTGACCGCAGCAACAACGAGACCAAACCCGTTGAGACTTTTGATGACGTTGACGAGCTCATCATGGTCGATTCCTTTCTCCTGGGAGAATACTCCGGAATCTGATATCTCCTGGTTGTGCTCTAGATAGCCTAGCACGGCTTCTTCCGCCATTGATTACCGGCGAATCGGCGGTGGCGCAATGGCAGAGTAGCAGAGCAGTTGCGCCGCAGCGAAACAGAGGCGAAGAAGGATAGGCGAAAAATGGGCTTCAAATTGGGAAATATCAAAAATGCACTCAACTCACCTCACGCCGTATTTATATTGGTGATTAATGGGCTTGTTAATATTCGAACGTCGTACAGAAAAATGATATTATGCATCTAAATCTTTTATAAATTGTGAATGTGAAATAAATAATTACTTGTGTACATATATAAATATATATTTAGACAAATATACAGTTTATAGACAATATTTTTGTCATAAATTTGTTTTGAAATATATGGTTTTAGCATTTTCAATTTTGTTTTTTACTTGAGGGTTTGTGCGCTTTCCACAATTATAAATTGATAATATCGTATATTTAATTTACAAAATCAATGTAAATAGTTATTCATTATCGTTATTATTTATTGTTAATTGATTTCACATTACTTGTTCCTTTTTAAATTTTAAAAAATTGTACTCTCCCTCCATCCACCAAAAATAGTCTTATTGGTGGACGGCAAGAGTTTTAATACATAATTAGTAAAGTAAGAGAGATATGGAGAAAAAGTGATTGGAGAGATAAAAATAATTGATAAAATAAGAGAGAAATGAAGAAAAAGTGGTTAGAGAAATAAAAAATGGAGTAAGAGAGATAGGGAGAAAAAGTTATTGGAGAGAGAAAAAATAATTGATAAAATAGAAGAGAAATGAAGAAAAAATGGTTAGAGATATAAAAAATAGAGGATCCTATCCTAGTGAAATAAATTATAAATAAATTGATGTTTAGGAATATTGTATTGTGATAAATTTTTCATAAATGAAATGAAACTATTTTTGACGGACGGACCAAAATGAAAAAATAAAACTAAATTGTTACCACCATATTTGCTTTCTCCTTCATTCACCTATATGGAAAAATATCATTACATCTTAAATTCATTATTTCATAACAATCACATCCTTTGATATTATGCTGTGGCTCACAATCTTCAA
Organism: Monilaria moniliformis; assembly: GCA_034509125.1. Lineage (NCBI taxonomy): Eukaryota > Viridiplantae > Streptophyta > Magnoliopsida > Caryophyllales > Aizoaceae > Monilaria > Monilaria moniliformis. Next base: position 11,278 of record JAYDZE010414575.1, on the reverse strand, counting down.
TTATAAATCTCTACTCTCACAATATTTAGTTTTTTATTTTCGATTGCTAAAAACAAATCAACCCAAGCTTCATCTATATAAGCCAGTCGAAGTTTGTTAAATACAAAAGTGTAGATAGCAGCAATACAGCCAAAGTGATATCTGAAGCAAAAATAGCAACTGTATCAATACTATGTTTTCTTGCCTTTCTCGTGAAAAAGCTGCCAAGAATCAGGCTACAAGGGGGGTGCATAAACAAAATGATCCCTTTATTTAAAGGTTTCAGAAATTAAGAGATCAAACTCCACATTTTTGCAGGTGTCGAGGCCGATCCGCTCCTCAACGATATAGGCTTTCAGAGCGGAGGTTCTCCGCGATCTCAGTTTCCCACCTGTCACCATTTTCTAGCAGCTTCTCCTTGTCGTAGAGAAGTTCCTATTACGTGCAAAGTTTGAAGTTAGTTATACAATTCCTCAGTTGACATGACATAGCATAGATGCACATATTGGTAGAAACCTCGTGAGTCTCAGTGGCGAATTCGAAGTTGGGCCCTTCCACAATGGCATCGACAGGGCATGCTTCTTGGCAGAAACCACAGTATATGCACTTGGTCATGTCAATGTCATACCTGTCATTCTAGTATGTAAATAGAAGGTATATGGATGAAGGAGCAAAATTCTTGAGAAAGTGATTCGAGGAAAACTCAATAACCTAGTTGTCCTTCTGCTCCCATCTTCACGCGCCTCAGCTTCAATGGTGATTGCTTGAGCAGGGCAGATCTGTAAATGAAGATATAAGGGGATCAAGTAGAGCTTACTGGAGAAGACGCATAGATGGCCAACACAGACAAGCAAAAGTATATCCATCCCAAGGGAGATTTTTATGCCTTAACGAAGTAGTTCAGCAAGTTTATGATGTAATTAGGTTTGACCGTTTGAAGGACAAAAGAAATGTAGACAAACCCATCAAAGCATCTCCAGGGTAATCAAAAAGCTGCAAGCTGTAGCCCGGAGTTTATGAAACTTAACAAGTAAGCAGCACACAATAAAGCCTTTGAATTATTGCTGCAGCGGTTAGCAATAACCTAAGGCAAAAGCAGAGTGAAAAATCAGATCCTTACAGCTTCACATAGTTTACAGGCAATGCAACGTTCCTCTCCAGTTGGATAACGTCGCAGAGCATGTTCTCCACGAAAGCGAGGACTTAGAGGACCCTTCTCAAAAGGATAGTTAATCTGCAAAGCAGTAAAATATCAGTAAATTACTCATCCAACAGGTAGAGAGAGGCCAAACGGTGGTCATCCAATAGCATAATCTTCCAAATAAAAATAAAATAATAACAATGAGAAAAAAATACACATACTGTGACTTTCGGTTCAAAGAAGTACTTGAGTGTCAGCATCAGACCTCTAACCATTTCAGTGAGGAATAGAGTGTTTATGCTCCTCTCAAAAACTATAGGATGGCACCAGAAAAGGATAAGGTCACACATTCGGATACTGAATGCAGATGAGTGAAATGCAGCCAAAAGAATAATACATGGAAACTCATGTACCAGTACTCCAATCTTTAGATATCTCCCTTGCAAGCTTCTCTCTTTCTTCATCATCTAAAGTAATCAAGAAACACAGAATTCATATCCATACAAGGAAAGTTGACACACACAATATTTCCAGAATCTAAATAGTTGCTCATAGTATCTCAAATGCAAAACGGGAATTTAAGTCATCGTCACCCGATGCTGTTTCTCATGGGACAAGAAGATATGAAAAAGTAAGCATAGAAAAACAAAACTGAAAGTGTGAAAGAAGAGAAGAAGAAAATGTTGCTGCTGCTGCTGCTCAGAGAAACACGCTTCAACTGTGCCCCACAAAAGTTGTTGTGCCTTTCCATGGGCAAAACGCTGAGGCTTTTGAGCACTTCACCTGGTGCGCCTAGGCAACAAGGCGCTAGCCACTTCCACACTAGGTGCAATCGGAGGAATAATTTAGCTAATAGATTGAAGTCGATGGGCATGACTTTATCTAACACAATTATACCTATGGTCCTAACTTTTCCAATTGCAATCCAATCAAGTTTGCATTTTTTGTCAAAATAATCACATTGGCAGCCCCTTATATTGTGCCAAAAAAATTAATGTGTGACAGGCACACATGAAACTTTATGGGCGTTTTTGCCTTTTGTCATCTAAATTTTGGAAAAAAAGTAGTCCAATCAACAAAGCAACATATTTTGGCATGAATACAATAGAACAATCAGGTTCTAGTTTATTTTGCACTGAGAAAAGGCATGAAAGCCTTCTATATTCGCCTGCAAGTTAAACACCTAGCTCGTGAATTTTTTTCCATTATTAGTGGTCATACAGGACCGGTTCTTAACAAAGTTTAGTGTGCAGGTTGTATTCTCTACAAAGTAGATAATCAAACTTTACTTCATAAGCACCCGAAACTCGTAAAAACTGATAATGAAAAAAGAAATGGTTCTATGACAGTCTGCAAACCTTTGTCATTAGAGAACGAATGCTTTGTGGAAAATGTGCGCTCAGGGTATATAATCCCGACACGAGCAGAGCCCTGCAATGCTTGCCCTGCCAGAGCCTACAATTTTGGAACAGCAACACCAAACAAGAGTTAAACTATGAATAAAATCATTACAAAAAATCAAGTGTACGACGAAAATAAGGATTAAACATTTTGCATAACCAAAGAGAAGGCGGCTAACATTGTTCCTAGATACAACGAACTGAATCAACAAGCAAAACGACCTCCGAGAATGGCAAATACAAATTTGTCGTTGAATAAAATAATCCAGCAATGTTCATGACGGAATCTCTAAAAAAAATAATCTAACAACAAATTCAATCCTTATTGAGAAGCGAGATTGAATGACGAGCAAACCCTAGACGATGAGAAACAGATGATTTGTGAGGGTCTAATATGCCTTTCGTCAATTTCAACCTAGTACTACTGAAAATGACGTCTCGAGTCCAAAAAAACCCGCATTCAAGTTGAAATCTGGTTACAGTGTGAAGCTCCATGAATTGTGGGAAATCGAGAAAAATAAACATAAATTGAATGAGAAATTGGAAAAAATATGCTTACGAGCTGACGAGCGCGAAGAGCAGATAGGGATTTGCGAGCTAAGATGTAAGCCATTTCCTCTGTGGCAGATTTCCGTTCCCAAATTCGCCTCTGTGGCAGATTTCCGTTCCCAAATTCGCGATCAGAAAGTGAAGTGTCCGCCGAGGCTTCATGCGTTTATAGACTTATTATAGTCGGTGGTTCGTTTTGGTGTAATGTTTTTTAATTAATAGTATAGATAGATTAGCAAGTCCAAACTCTTTTAATCTTAAGAAATGCATTATCCATTGAAATCTAAAATTAGCACTTTAATTATAAAATTATTATATCTTATCAAAAATATCGCGAACTATTGAAAATTATTTATTAGAGTCATGACTTATCAATAAATTTATTAAAGATGTCATGGGATGCATTTTCTGGCTTGTTGGGTGTTACAACTTACAATTGACTTGTTGTTAAATTTTATTCCGATTTTTAATAATTTAATCAATTTTATTTTAATTGTTAAAGTTTATTAATTTTATTTCAGTCTTTAGTAATTGTATCAATTCTATCTCAATTTTTGTAATTTATCAATGTTATCTCCATCTTTCAGAATTTATATCGGTTTTATCAACTGTTTTTTTATATAATTATTTTAAAAAATAAAAATTAAATTGAAATATTAATATATTCGTATATAATTTGTTTTTTTAACAGAATAATAGGTCATCCTCCAACACATCATGGCACGACTCAATATCTAGAGTGAAATTCCGATGAAAAAAATTGATACACGTTCAAAAGATGGGGATAAAATTGACAAGTTGGAAACATTGAAATAAAATTCACATAATTGTTAAAAAATTGTGATAGAAATGATAGATTTTAAATATTGAGATAAAATTGATAAAACCACTAAATGTCAAAATAGATTCGCACATTAACCCAAATTGTTACTATTTCACGATTTTAATTGATATGTTTAATAGTTTCTGATATTTTTTTAAAAATCATTGTTATTTCATTATTTTAATTGATATTCAACCATTCATAATATTTTTAATAATTTTAAATATCCTTTCATCTATGTATCGATCATTAAGTGATGGTGTCATAAATGTTTAAGCGAAAAAGAATGGTCCTAATCAGAAAACGTGGTAGTTTGCATTGCACATATATATGTACCATTATAATCTCAATATATCTCAATGAACAATAATTTTGAATTGAAAAGTATTTCATCTCAAGATTTCCATACATGTAAAAAAATACTTCATTCGTCCACCTTTAAATGATTCAAAGCTTTTAGAAACGTACGCATATTAAGAAATGCACCTTTTGTGACTATAATTAAAAAAAAAAATCCACTTTTGAAACACTTTTTAGGTACTTTATTAGCTTTGAATCATTATAAATGAGATTATGAGACAATATAAAATGGACTTTAAGCAATTTGAAATGGAATGAATGGAGTATTTCTTAGTCGAACACAATGAATCTTCATAACTTATTAAGATTTTAAAGAATTTTAGATATAAAAATAGTTTTATCTATAAGAAATATAAAATTAAAATATATAACAATATTATAGGCATTGGCTGACACAAGTGGAAGCCACAAGGGCTCAAACGCCTAAGAAGTTAAAGAATTTTTTTTGTACTTATAATATAGTCGAATGTTCTATATTTTGTGTAAATCATTGTACAAAAGTTTATATCATCATAACAAATCATAAGAAAATTCTCTTATTGACATATTGAATGCGAAATTTAGAAAATACAGCCCACTAACGTCTGCCCCTGATTATAGATACATACACTCAATTACGTAAGAATACACACTTTTACGATAATTACAATCAACTAGTTCAATAAGAAATGATGGTGGAAAAGAGATACACGAAAACCTTAATTAATAACAAAAGTATCTCACATCATGAGTTAATCATACAAAATTGAGATTAAGATGTCACTTTTGTCATTTTATCATACACATGGATGATGATTATGATGTAGTAATTTAATAATATCGAAAAACGACATCGTTCTCATCAACATAATCTAAACATTGAGTTAGATACAAAAAGATTATCATTGTATACCAACAAAGATGTTATAGGTATACCAAACTTGTAAGACTACGCTTCTAATTTTTTTAAAAAATAAAAATATATGTGAAGAACATGTAAATCTTATTACTATTTTAAAAGAATTAGATATTAAAGGATTTTATCTATAACAAATATAAAATTAAAATAAATAGTAATAATTTAAGTATAAATAATCAAATTTCTAAGAATTAATACACCTTTACAATATTAATAATTGATTTATTAAAAAATATATTAAGTGGGAATGGCGCAAATGAAAGCCTTAATTAACATCAGAAATATCTCACATCATGAGATAATCATTTAGAATTAAAATTAAGATATCACTTTTGACTAATCATACACATTGTGTGCCATTTACTTCTACGAAAAATTCTTGACTAATCATAGATACAAAAAAAAAATCATCTTATATCAAATTTAAAAGTCTATATAAGAGAACTAAGCACCTCCCACAATTGCTCTAAAATTGCGGAAAATGCTATTGTGGCATTGAAATTCTCTCCAACAACATATTTCGCGCGACAGTAACTTGAAGGGATTCGATTGACAGTGCACCACTATATGTAACGGGTAACTGTTCATCTCTCTCTCTCTCTCTCTCTCTCTCACTCTCTCTCTCTCTTTAATATTAATTCTTTATTTAATTTGTGTTTTTTGCATCTATAAAATCAACATATATTCACTGTTCACATATTATAAATATTTATCTGCACACTAATTTTTTACACTAATTTATATTCAAATTATGCTATATTTAATTATAATAAAATGTAGAGTATAGTTAATTGTTGGAGATGAATACATGACATTACTTTACATTTTACTCCATAATAGTGTAAAATTAACTCTATAATAGAGTTAATTGATGCAGATGCTATAAGAGTACACTATCCTTAAAAACAAAATCAACAAAGATGTTATAGTATAACCAAATTTGTAAGACTGCACTCACTCTTATATTTAAATAATAAAAATATATGTGAAGAATAGATAGTTCTTAATGCGATTTTAATGAATTTTAGATATAAAAAGATTTTTATCCATAACAAAAATAAAATTAAAGTAAATAACGTTATTATAGGTATATATATTCAAAATTGTAAAAATTCACATTTTATAGTAATAATAATAATTGATTAATATGCAAAATAAAGCTTTGATTACCAACATAAATATCTCACATCTTGAGATATTTAAATTTGATTTGTATTTTTGTTTGCCGGTATTATATATCGCACTCTGTGATCAGAATAATCTATTTGATAGATGTTGAAATGAAGCATTAAATACTCCGTCATTCTAAAAGTTCTCACCGTCATTTTTTTTTTGGTTTAACAATCAGAATCATTAGTTTTTATAAAAAATTATATACTTTGATCAAAAATTTATATAATACACTCCATCTGTCCATAAAAAGTATACTATATTTGACTGGTACGCATTTTAAGAAAGTAGTAGGTAGATATTGGTGGACGATGGTTTTAGCAAATAAAGAATATTACTAATGATCTCATTATATCATAAATATGTTTATGTTTTTAAATAAATAAAAGGTGTTTGTAATGCTTAGATAAAATAGAGTGTGTGATCATGTTCTAAAAAGAAAGATGATCATGTTCCGAAAATAGTAACTTTCACATTTCCGATTCATTCCATTTATGAAAATAAATATAATTAATTATTACTCCATAAAATATGTTATATATTAATTTAAATATAATAAATGTAGGTTGCAGCTCTTGCATGAATTATTTTATAATAAATCTAAATGACATTTATTTATATGGTAAATGAGGTTAGCATGACATGAGTATATTCAAAATAAAAATGGCGGGGAGGGTTCAAATGAGAATCCGTGAGTATTATGAGAATGGGAAGTCATTATCAGTATTTCAATCATTAAAATTCAAGATGGATGCATCTCTTTACAGAATAAATGCAACACTAGGTTTCAAATCTCATGATGCAGTAACCTTATAAATTCTATGCAGTGTTTTTATATATTTTTTTAAAAAAATTATAATTTTCACAATAACATGTACCGAATCTATCTATAAATAATTCACGAGCATGTTACTCAATATTTTAATTGCGGCACCAATTTATGATAAATTAATCTACAATTGCAAAATATATTGTTATGAAATTGTATTACTCATGCTTTCCAAAATATCATGTACTAAAATTTAGGAGCATAAATTAAGCAATTAGATACATTTATTATAGAGTGCATAGAGAATGAGTCGACATGTTGTTGGAGTGGACCATAGCGTAGAAGATCTTGAAAAATTCTGTGAGAGGATCATACAGAGAATGAGTCGCCATGTCGCCTTTCTATTATCGGTTGTAACAATGAGCATACTATTTAAAAATTTCAGGAAATTTTAATCACATAGAATACAGTAATATAATCGGTACATATATGAAATTAAATATATGAAACAATATACAAGATATAACATATTTTTAGATTTTTGTATTTATAGTAATATATATACGAAATAGAGAAAAAAAAGATTCGGTAGAGTTTTATATGTAAAGATTCAGATCCGCTCTTCAAGTTGCCAAAAGTTGACCAACAAGAACTAGGAAGTATGTTTCTAGGCTTGGATCTTTAACGAATCCAAATAAAAACTATCATCGATAAAACTGTACAGATTTTGAGTGATCGTTACAGATCCATATCGATTTGGCATTGCTTCACCAAATATTACCTAAAACTACTTCTCTAGGCTTGGATATATCACAATTTTAGAAAATAAATGACAAGATAAAAGATAATAAAAAAACTTGGTGTGAGGTTTCAGATCTGTGACCATTTGGTTATGATATGCGAAAGATAACCTGCATTTATATTCTTGGCGCAGATCTGAAACTATATCATAAAATCGTTAAGGAATACTATAAGAAGATAAAAAAAAGAGATGTGCTACGTAGATCTACATGAGGAGAACCAAATAATTTATTTCTTCGAAACTATAAATAAGAACATTAACAGAGGGCCTAACTAATCTACTTTTGTATCGGCACTGTGAAGCCATATCGTACTAAAAATGTACGTAATTGCGTAGATGTTCATAGAGGTATCGTGATATTTAAGGATCAACTATTAAAACAGAGGAAAAAGACTTTGTATGAGCTCTCTGATGTGTGCCGATTTGGCTGTGATATGCCAAAATAAGCAGAATTCTTTGCTTAGATTGGAGGGTAATTCATACAATAGTTGAAAATATTTACACAAAAATAAAATTAAACTTTGAAATGTAAATCCAAGTCACGAGTACTAAATAATTTTGTACTCCGGTAGATGTACAGCATCTTCAAAATTATAACTAAGAAAATAAAAACACCCTAAAAAACCGTCTTTGTATCGACATTTTGAAGCATGTTTCATACTTAGAATGTACGTTAATAAGTAGATCTTCAGAAGGGAATCAACATAATGAATGAAAAAGCTATTAGAAACCCCAACAAATCATCTTGCAATGGCAGTCAAGCCTATTTGGTACCAAAAAAGTACGTTATTGCATAAATCTTGAGAAGGGTATGAAAATATCAACTGAAAAAGCTATTAGAAAGGAAAAAACACCCTAACAGATCATTTTTGCTTCGACTTTTTGAAGCCTATTTCGTACTGGGATTGTACGTTATTGCATAGATCTTGGGAAGAGCATCGACGTATTGAAGAAAAAATCTAATAGAACACCAAAAATTAAAAGACCATCGACGTAATGGGGAAATGCTTCGATTTTATTGTGTGAGAGAAGTATACTGGAGGCCTGCTAGGAAGAATAATCATAATTCTAACCCCAAACGAGATTATTGCTTGGGATTATAAATGTGAACAAATACAACTGTATTTACTATTGTTGTTTGCATTAATTGCTTCGGGCCATAGTTACTATCACAGTTGATGGGCTGACGCTTTGTATTTCGCATGGGCCATAAACGAAAAAATATGGACCATCTCATAGTGAATGCCATATTCGTGTGTGTGTTTTTTAAAAAATTGAAAGTATTATCCATATTTTGTAAATAATGTGGTCCATAAAAAAATCGACAGACCCAAAGAAAAATAACCATGTTTTTTGTTGTCGATTTCATATATTTTGTGTTGAGTTTATATATATGAATTATATATATATAAGATGAATTATATATATGAATTATATATAAGATGACCAATAATTTGAATTAAGCTATTTCTTTCATTATTGAACTTTTCTCGATATTTATGTATATTAGAAATTATTTCGCAAATTTATATATTTAACTTCAAATGGAATGAATTTAGTTATTTTATAGTAGACAATATTTAAGTTGAATTAAGATATTTATTTCAATATTACAATTTAGTTGTTTTCCAATGAAAAATATAAGAGTTCCATTTAACCTTTGAAAATTAAGCCTATAATTTTTTGATTAGTTAGTTGAATATTTAGAATCTTTTTAAACATAATATTAAGTAATTGGATAATATTTTTATTAATAAGTACAAAAAATATATAAAGTTATATTCATATAATTTTTTTATTAATATTACTAAGTACATAAAGATATTGAAATTTATATTAATATCCAATTGTCCATTAAGATAATTGCATATTGATTTGAAAGTGAAGCCCAACTTATTCATTTCGAATACGATAGCTGACAAAATCAACCAAGTTAAGTTACGAGTATATACCATGTTTGTGGCAATTGGTTATCTACTATGCGATATAATAATTTTTATTGAAAATGACATATGAAGGGATATGACTTTGTTTCGAAAAATATAAATTGATTCAAATGCTATATGACAATATTATAATTCATCGTTATTAATAATACATAATTATCTACTCATTTAGTTATTATAAATGTCGTCTGCCGCGCATCGCGCCAGTGCTGATCTAGTTATAACTAAAAACAGTGTTACGTCAAAATCATGTAAGTTTAAATTTGGACGAAAATTAAAATTGTAGGAAATCACAATGATATTTAAATTTGTATATTTATTTGTAATTTTCAAAATCTTGCAAAACCAAAGTACATTAAAAAATTCATATATTTAGTCACCAATAATCTTAAATATAACATAATATTCACTAATGTATAATAAAATAATTTATATGAACATATGTACACTATTCATGATTAATATTAGTTGTCTGCTTCCGCAATTAAATATTAGGAATTAAATTTTGTCGTATATGCCGTACATAATTAAGTATCATATATAAAATATCTATGGCCTATTTTTGCAGGCGTCACCTGCAATAAAATATTACTTTATTTGCATGTTATTGATAATGGATATGAGTCCTGGGCGTGGGGGTGGGGGGCGGAATTTGTCTGTTTATGCCTCAATCATATCATATATATATTTCTTTGTTATTGAGTTTGCGTATTGATTTCTGTTTTTTTGTTCCCTCACAGTCACTGCTGAGTGCTGAGGCCCGATCTCTATTTTTGTGGCGCAATAATCTGCTTTTAATTCTATTCCTCCATCACCGTCTCATCAATTTTCTAGTGTTTTCTACTTCTGAATGTACTTTCAACTTCATAAAGCCAACCGCGCATGAGTTATTGAACTGGTAATTTTTCACTCAATTTTTTGATTTTGCAGTTATTGTTTTTTTTGCTGTCGTTATTTCTGTCTGCTTCTTAATCCGGATAATGCAGTGCAATCCATGTTCTTTAATTATCAACAATTCAAACTGATTAGCTAAACTTTTTGTTTTTGTTGAATTTTGCTTATCATAGTACAGAATTTGCTCATTCTTACTATCCTAGTATAGAATTTGCTCAACTTTTCATTTTTTTGCCCTAATTTGGTTGTGCTTCATTGTATCTGTTGCCTAATTTCTTAAGTTTTTCCATTTTGTAGGATTAATTGCTCGTTTGATTCTCTATTTGATTGAAAATCTCCTTTTCTTTTCTGGTGTGTGTGTGTGTGTGTGTGTGTGTGTGTGTGTGTGAGAGTGTTCTTGAAATGTGTGGAACTCGTCTTGTGGATCGCTTTCACACTGCTGTCCTGTCATGTTTTCAGGTCTATCTCACTTTCCACAACCCCACTATATAAATCATGGATGTCAATGAAGAGGAGGTGCTGATTTCTCTTAGAGAAATGGGGGATT
>JAYDZE010414464.1:0-16728 GCA_034509125.1 Monilaria moniliformis | reverse complement strand
AAATTTTCTATAATTAATCAACCCAATTAATTGCCTAATAATTAACCACAAAATTTGTGCTAATTTGCTCGTATTAATTTTTTTTTGTATTTAAAATTGAACCTCTTAATTAATAAGTTTGAATTAATCCCATAATTAGTACTTTATGAATTAATTAAGTTATAAAATTAATTAGTAAGTTCACAATTATAAAATTATTCACTATTAAAAACTAAAAATTTATTTATATTATGAAAAGGGTAAAATGGTCATTTTATATCTTATCTATAATGTTATCCAGACAACCAAACACTCAAATTATTTTTATCATGAATTTTAAAATCGGTGCTCACTCTTCCGCACCACACTTTTCGTGGATTAAGAAAATATATACGTAGGTGGAAATTTAATTTTGGGAAATATAGATCGAGTCCTTGTTATGTATCTCATTTTTCGGATGATTCGTTTTCTTCAAAAAAAATTGATTACTCCCTTAGAGCAATATAGGATATTCTTGTGTCTTAAATTTGAATCGAATTTGATTAAATATTTTCAAATAAGTTGAGCAACCAAATAGAAGATAGTAACCACTAATATAGAAATAGGATATGGAAAGAAGCTAATGAAGAGCAATAACACCAACCTGTACTAATTCGTTTATTATAGAATCGAAATGGAGTTCAATTTTTGAAGGAGTAGATGCATATTAAGATACGATATTTTACGTCTTTACCACAAATTAAATGATGTAGCTGAGGCATTCAAGGCCTAATTGGTAGACTTGAACCTTATTCCTATATGACCACATCAATTTGATCAGGTACTCGTCATCTATTTTCATTGTTTAAATCTTTGACAATACGAAAAATATGATCAGAACGATCGAATTGATTAGCTTCACACACAAAGATACTAATAGAAAAGATTGAAAAATCATCCCAGAACACCCCAAAGAACAATTCCTATTAATTCCACGGCAAATCTAAATTAGAATTATGTTTAAGAAAACAGAAAGTTATTTTTTTTCGGGCGAGACAAAACATAAGTAGATGAGTAAAGTAACAATTTTTTATACATCTGTTAAATCTGCTAATTTGTGTAAAAGAAGACTTGATATACAATTTAATCCTTTAAGCATATATATTAACTTCAGGATCATTGCACCTTACTTACATATTTCAAGACTGTAATTTTAGAAAAAAAACTTCCTAATTGTAAATCATAGGTCAAAAATGAAAAATTATCCGCAACACGTTAATCCTATCAAAATTCTAAACTTGTAAACTGACATCTCTTTCAAAATATAGAAGCATCGATCTAAGGTACTAGACTCACAGAACAAATAGTGTATATATTAATACCAATAAAAACTGCCAGCAGAGTATTAATATATTAAACTAGAGTATTAAACAAAACAAGCTTCGAAAATCTTCAGAGAAGCAAAGTAGCCTGTAGCAGAAAATACTTTAAAACCCCTTAAGCTAAGCAAAACACCAAGCCAAAATGGCAATATAGCAACGACATACACGACTCCCCAAAGGTATGAGATCCTAGAAGACAATCAAGCAGCAATAGATGGCTTTGAGGCTGCAGAGAGTCGCGACCTCTTCTTAGCCAAGCTCTCACTGCGTCTTTCCCTTTGCTCTTTCAACCTTTGAGCAAGGAGCTTTTGGTAATCAGCAGCTTCTGACTTTGCCTTGGCGATTCTCTTCTTTTTCTCGGCAATTCTACCTCTCTTCCTCTGCAGGGTGAGGGGAGTGACCAACCTTTGAATCTTAGGAGCTTTGCTGACTTTCTTCCCTGTATTCATAAATTAAATGTCAAATGCAATAACATGAAATCAATATACATTTAAAGTCATACTAAGGATCGCAGATTTGGATATGAAATGGAACGTGAAAAACTCACCAGATTTGGTGGTGAATTCACGACGGTATGTGTTAACATACTTCCTAACATCATCTTCCTTGTTAAGGTTGAAGAGCTTGCGGATCTTCGAAGCCCTCTTTGGACCTCTCATCCTTGGTTTCTCGGTATCAGTGAGACCAGGAAGATCATTGTCGCCCTTTTTCACAATCACCAAGTTAAGGACAGAGAGATCAGGGCTCACAATGCAGCCACGGACGGACTTCCTTCTGCGCTCGCCGTTTCTCCTACCATAACCACGGAAGCACGGGGTACCTGTTCAAATAAGTGTATCTCAATTAGAAATTTCATGTTCCACAGGAAACTCTTCAATAGGGGAGCCAAATAAAACATCACTCATACCACGGTGCAGCAGGAGTCTCACACGACCGGGGGTCAGGACACCCTGCTTCATTGGGAAGCCCTGTTTGTCACAACCACCCATAATCTTGAAAACATACCCTTTGAACTCCTGAATTAATTGGGTCAACACCATGTTAGAATTAACATAATCAAGAAAGGATTTCTGTAACATTTTAGGAGCACTAAATCAACAAATCATAGCATACATCACCAAGTGCATCTCCACTGACTTCTTGAGATATCCTCTTGTCCCAAAAAACCCGGCTGCAATTGACAAAACAAACGAGGATCAGGCACATCGATTACAGCTTGGTCAAGCCATAACCAAATAAAGACTAAAATTAACAACCTAAGAATGAGAGCAATATGGGGCTCATGGTGTGCACAAATGCAACACAACAAGTCTAATTATAATTACTAAATATCATACACCTTACATGGTACAATCCAAAAAAAGGCACACAAACAAAGCAAGAATTCAAACTTTTCAGAATTCTATCTATTCAGAATATAAATTGCTAAAAAAATAAGATATGAAGAACAATGCAAGAGGCAATATTCCATAACAATCAGCAATGAGCAAAAAGACTGATCAAAGCATTCAGTGAAATGGTGAAGCAACAATAAAAACAGGCAAAATACTAATTTTGAGAATACGGTGGGGAAGACAAAAGTCAGTTAAGGAGATCTCCCAAAAGTTTGCCTATAAGAACCATAATATGAGAGCATATCTGTAGCTAAAATTTGCCAACGAAAGAAAATGTCCAAAATCCGTACACTAATTTGCTACAAATGAAATACTCCCAACAGTCGCAGTTTGAACAGACAAAACTCGCTACAGTTCTTGTTTAAACAACTTCAGTATTTTGAAGAATTCATCTCCGCGAATACTTATACAAATCAATGTCGAAAGCAAGGACAATAGTAAGTGAACTTCTTGACGAAGCTAAAATCTCGAAAATAAAATATAAAAAAAAGAGACAATGAGCTATTCCAGCAAATCTACAGCTACAATAACATCAACAAATGCCTATGAACAACTAATAATCCAGAATTAAAGAAAAATTAAGTAAAGGTATCATCAAAGTAGGAGATTCCAAAGCAAACGGGGAAAGAAGACATACAGTTTCAGGTCATCGTCGATTTCCAGCTTCTTCTGGCAACCAGTGGTCGGATTGGCTATGTTGAACTATAAAAAGAAAAACAAATCATTAAGCCATAGTAAGAGATGAGCAAAACAATGCACAGTTGAGCTCTTGTGTGTGTGCTGTGCGAGGGAGAGGGAGAGGGAGAGAGAGAGAGAGAGAGATTGAACCTTCATCTTCGATGTGGCGCAAGAGGCAGCGAGGATGTGAGAATCACTCTGAAAAGCTACCGGCCTCTCTTCTCGAACTCTAGGGTTTCGAAGCTGGGTTTATGGAACCTTTATATAGTACGAAGCTGCGTTCAAACAAAATGCTGATTGGGCCAATAATATGTCATAGGCCCATCATTTAAATAAAAATAGTTGGGCTCACCAAATTGGGTTAGATAGTATTTCAAAATTATTTTTTGTAGGGGTGCTAGCACTTCAGAATTAATGCATGGGTTTATGCAAATTTAACAATTTTAAAAGGTTATAAATTATTCATAATTACCATAATTGGGGACTATAGTATGAGAAAACAATCAAGAAGATGTGGATCTAAGTCATGAGATGCCGCATTACGTATTGTGATTTATTATTATACATGTACGACAAGTGTATTGCATAATGATGGAGTGAGACTCAATATGTAGTATAAAAATGTCACCAAAGAATTAAATTCCTCGATAAATCCAATAATTCACCGGGAATCCAATAAATCTTAATTGAAACCTTAATTAATCCTACTCTTCCTAGTGAAATGTTGACATCTCCACCCAAGTTTTTGTCTTTCATATTTGATAAAGTACTGAGGAAATTACAAAATGCTAAAACTGATATAAGAGAGAGATGAATTGGTTTACAATGTTACTTCACATTTGAATAATAACTTGTCCACATCAAGTCGCAATTCTCTTATATTTAACTTTGCTCTAATCTTGTAGTATTATTTAAACCACCAATATAGGAAGTTTGTATAGTTTCATGGAAAATATTACTTTATCATCAATAAAGTTATTTTGAACTATCGATTTTTTTCCCTATCAATACCCGAAATTACAAGGAACTATGCAAGCAACGTCATTATAAGTAGGATCCTCATGAATTCAATGTGATCGTCAGATGTAAAAATATATTTTTTATATTATGAAGCCACATCAAATTTGTAATGATCCATTTTGACTTCTAGGTACCAAAAAAAGTTGTACAATGATATATTTACATAGTTTTCTATAGTTGGAATAATAATTGCTCAGTTTAAGATCTAATTGGAAAAATAGTAACAGTCTTGCATATTAATCATTATATCGACGTACTGCATATATATGGCAATGACATATTTTTCAAATAACATGTTTCTAACTAAATCCCCATTCTCATGTATGTATATAATCCACACAAGAGACTTTGGCAAAAACCAACACCATCGATATGCATTTCGTGTGGTACAGTGCTTAGTTGCAACGAAACATTACGAGACGAAATGACATTTATAAATATATGATATATATATATATATATATAGTGATGTGTCAGACTAAGAATACCCCTATAACATTACGAGACGAAATGACATTTATAAATATATGATATATATATATATATAGGGGTGTGTCAGACTAAGAACAACCATATAATATTTAATTAAAACCAAATCTCGACCATTAGATTACACCAATGGACGGTCCGGATTTTGTTAGACGTTACAGCATTATACAATTACGGAAAGAGCATTACAGGGGTAATTTTGTCTGTGCGAGAAATTAGCGCGTGAGTTAATTCTGGAAACTGTCGATAATTTCGGACGTAATCTAAACCAAATCTACACAACGATTACATCACGTAATCGACGTCAAATCTGTGCAAAAGATATCATTTCTACAACATTGTGGGGGAGACTATTCGACTTATACTTTCCGACGGTGTTCGACCAAGAGATCGATTTCTACTTCACAGTTACCGGCGGCGTCCAGGAGATCGCTCTACTTTAGTTCTGTCTGCAATATATAGACGTATCAATGGAGAGTCGCGGCACTTCGGCCTCGAACCGACCGTCTTCTTCCAACAATATGTTCAATTTTAAAAAATTTGGCTTCCGTCGGTTCCAGTGTTGTGGTTTCTGTGTTTTGTGTTTTTTGGCATCGAACTCCAGTGTTCTTTCTGTATTTTTGTGTCTAGACTAGTTTGTGATTTCTGTATTTTTTTGGCATTAATGTGCCCAGTTTCTGCTGTCATTTTCTAAAGAACTAGGGTTTTCCTGCGTGTTTGTTGTGTGTATTTTCTGGCAATTTCTGCAATTTATTTCTGTAATTTTATGCAATTTCGTTCTGTAATTTCCGACGTCGTTCGTTGTTGTGTTGGGTTACGTGTAATGCTTTGGTGTGTTATTTGTAATACCTTTGCTGTAGTGTTTTGTGATATTTCTGGATAAACACTGCATTGTGTTCTTTGCTTCAGTATAATGCTCTGCAATATCATTTTCTGTTCTGTATTTCGTATGATGCTTTCGCTCATTACTGGTAATGCCCTGATGTAAGTTCTGTGATTATATTGTAATGCTTTCGCTCATTACTAGTTTATGTCCGTTTGGTATTGGTAATTATATTATTTAATGTGACATATGTTTATCTTCGTGTAATGCTTTGTTGTGTTATGTGTAATGCCCTGCTGTAGTGTTTAGTAATGTTTTTGTGAAATACCTTGTTGTTTTTTGTGTAATGTTTTGTTGTATATTTCGAGTACTGCTAATATGTACTAGTTGTAATGCTTCAATATGATGCTCTACAAAAATTGTGTTCTGTTCGATATTTTGTACAATGCTTTTATGTCTTATTGGTAATGCCTTGTGTTAGATTTAGTAAAGTTGTAGTTTATACACATTTGTTACTGGTAGTTATATTGTTTACTTTATTTCAGCTGGTAAAAGACGACGTGTCGCAGACAGCGTCAATTATGACAGTGACGTGCCGCTCATAAAACTTCTCAAACGCAAGCAACCAAGATGCAAATATGTGGCTCCTCAGCCCACAGAACGTAAGTTAGTGATTAAAAGAGCACCGGATTTCTTTGTTCGGATTTTGGAGGGTCTGAATGACAGATAAAAACAGCAATTGATGAAATGGGCTTCGGGGGCCTACTCCATTTTATCGTGAAAGGCATCCCGTCCAGACTTGCGTATTGGTTCATGTACTGTAATAGCATTTAACAGTAAATTAGGTCGAAAGTAAATAATAAAACTTCATGAATGAAAAAGCATTATACAATATCCGCATAGCATTTGTATAGCTTCGTAATATCATTAAATGTCGAAAAAATACCTTCTGTAACTTGTTCTACGTCCATCGCCGAAAATTCCAATCTAGCGTGAATTGAGATGCAATATAAATCGATGTATACTTGTATTTGATTTATTAAAATAATAGAATCTGTTACCATATATATCGGATGCCATAATTAATTAAAAACTACATTCCTTATATCTAGGAGATTTAATGAAAACTACCCTAAACCCTAAACCATAATATCATCCAACGTCCTGAATATTTTGCCAATAACAGGTTTCAATCCCACTTCGCATTCAGGCACGTACGCTGTTGCGATCATATGACAAATTTAGCATTGTACGTATTCTCGAATAGCATTGTTCATGTAATGTAATCTCATTATACAGTAATTTAGGTCGAAAGTAAATAATAAAACTTCATGCATGTAAAAAGCATTACACAATATTCAGTATAGCATTTGTATAGCTTCGTAATATCATTAAATGTCGAAAAAATACCTTCTGTAACTTGTTCTACATCCATCGCCAAAAATTCCAATCTACCGTGAATTGAGATGCAATATAAATCGATGTATACTTGTATCTGATTTATTAAAATAATAGAATCTGTTACCATATATATAGGATGCCATAATTAATTAACAACTACCTTCCTTATATTTATGGGATTTAATGAAAACTACCCTAAACCCTAAACCATAACATCATCCAACGTCCTGAATATTTTGCCAATAACAAATTTCAATCCCACTTCGCATTCAGGCACGTACGCTGTTGCGATCATCTGACAAATTTAGCATTGTACGTGTTCTCGAATAGCATTGCTCATGTATTGTAATCTCATTATACAGTAATTTAGGTCGAAAGTAAATAATAAAACTTCATGCATGAAAAAGCATTAGACAATATTCAGTATAACATTTGTATAGCTTCGTAATATAATTAAATGTCGAAAAAATACCTTCTCTAACTTGTTCTACATCCATCGCCGAAAATTATTTTCTGCCGTGAATTGAGATGCAATATAAATCGATGTATACTTGTATTTGATTTATTAACATAATTGAATCAGTTACCATATATATCGGATGCCATAATTGATTGTAAACTACCTTCCTTATATCTAGTGGATTTACTGAATCCACTAACACTTTCCCTTGATTATAGGAATTATACAAAACGTTAAACATGTTGAACTTACTACAATACCCTTTATTTAATTAAAAACGGCAACTATTGACTTTTTTATTTTTTTTAATATTACACGAGGCAAAATATCATCAATCCGATCCTCAAAATCAACGGTTACGATTAATTCTTATTTCTAATAAAGGATGTGAGTTCTCATTTGATTACTCCCCTATATATATATATATACTTACATAGGGTTGAGTTACTTGAACTCCTTTATAACATAAATTATTATATAATGATGAATCATTGTAAAATATGATAAATTCAAAAGATGGAACCAACATAAGATTCAAACTCATTAAATGTGAATTTATTAATTTAGCAAAATGTTAAATTCATCATAAATTTTCACAATCAAATTATCGGTTAATTTTGGTATTTGCACAGAAATATGTTGATATGTGGATAATTAATTATTAGCTAGTTGGAATAAATTTAAAATTATCTAGAAACATTATTGTATATCACGTGTTCTGTTATAATACACTTACGATAAATTGAAAACAAAAGGCAAATTATTGAAAAAAAAAACATGTATATGTAAATCTAGGCACAAGTTCCTTACTAGAAGAAGAGAGTATAGAGGTTCATGATTCCTTTTATTTAGATTTGTCAAATAACCTATGTTTTTTTTAAAACATTAATAATAGTTTTCTATTTATTTCATGGCGACTCAAACCTTCAATCTATTGATTGGAGGAAAAATGTCTTACTAACTAAGTTCTGCTTCATCAAATAACTTATGTTGAAAGGCGCCTTCATGATTTGTATAGCTTTGACAAATTATTTCGAACGAAACTAAGAGAATCCACGATACGGCCTGTGTGGCCCGTTCCTCCGGGATAGGACACACGTGGGATGCGTTGCAGGTGTCTTCAAAAGACGAGCGTCACATTGTGGAGAAAAGATGCGGGGTGGTCCACCACGCGCCCCTCCTCCCGCAGCCAATAGATGTGGCTGTTGGGTTTTAAATATTCTGTTGAAGGAATCCCCTTTCTGGGATCTACTAGGTAATATAAGAAGTTCTTTTACCAATTAAATCATCATACTTTACAGTAGAACGCAAGTAAGCATGCTTTGCATAGAAAATGAATCATAAAACATGCTTCTACATGGTTTTCGATTTTTACCTTGTTGAATCTCCAAATATTCTTCGATGGCTTGCTCCTTCTCAACGTGAGTTGAATGTTTTCACCTTAGATCTTCTAATCCGTTCTCTACTCTTAGGTTTGATTGTGGTGGAACAATACCTATCAAACCTATAGGACTTGGAAGAGAATGAAGAGAACAAAAGAATTAGGTATTAAACCTAACAATTTTCGAAAATATGAAGTGTGTGTGCTAGTGTAATTTTCAAAATTGCTAGCTAGGTTTTGGTTAAAGTTAGTTCTCTTCATTCATTTCTCCTATATATAGAGTTATAATGGGTCTGATTAGGAATCCAAGGAAATTTGGAGGTGGGCCTCCCTGTTGGGCTTTACTAATTAAATTGAGCCCCAATTTAATATAAGCCCAACATAATATTAATTTGTACCACTATAGAAATTAATATTGGCTTATACGTCCAAATCCAAATTACAGAAAATCTGGACTTTCTTTTTAATTAATTTATTTCTCGTGTTTAAAATTCTAATATCCATTAATTAATTTAAACATGGTGCTGGTTTTAATTAATTAATCAATATATTTTACCAAGAGTCCTCTAGTTCAAAATTCTTTATTTATTGTACTTTGGAATGAATTCCAAGCCGATCGGGCTTCTGTATAATAAAACCTTGTATTGAACTCCTCTTGAGGATATTATCAACTCGGACTCTCCCGGGACACGATTCAATGCAATAACAATCATAGCTCCTCTTCATTATTAATTACCACTCCCCAAGATATCAAGATTCTTGGGTTACGAAAAGCCTGCACCTTTTGATGAATTAAAGTAGTGCATAATCAATAACATATATGTTATATGAAAAGATTAAGAAATAAATATAACTAAGACCTCGTCTTTCAATAATCAACAAGAAAGACTTATCTCACGTGAATCCTTTCAGTGCTATACCACACCAGTGTCTTTTATTCACCAAGGCTAGTAAACGTTTTGGACTGACACTGCAACCTTTCGCGATAGATTGTCTAAGTCTATCTGGGTTGTGAAACTTAGTTTTTCTTTTGCAAGAAACCGAATGAGGAACTTTCAGTGATAACCTGATCACCACTCAGTCTATAATGCAAAAGACTTAGTCTTATTTGCTTAATCATCATGAATTATAAGAAAAATAATATGAAAAGCAAATCAATGTGACAAAACAATAATCTTCTCATACATTGGGAAATAAGGATTTACAAGTACAAAGCAGCTCAAAGCTTGATTTTTAGTATATATACCCTAACAATCTCCCACTTATACTCAAAACAAGCTTTTGAGTATACACACAGTGTCTATTCTCCCACTTATATTGAAAGCAGGTCTAGGTGATCAATACATCTGGCTCCCATCGCTTCCACATGACGAGAAAACGTCGTGCCGAGAAGGCTCTTTGTGAAATGATCTGCCAGGTTGTCCTCTAATGCGATCTTAGTCACCTCAATGTCTCCTCTGCGCACTATATCCCGAATGATATGATACTTCCTCTCTATGTGTTTACTAGCTTTGTAAGCCCGTGGTTTTTTTTAATTTGCCACTGCTCTTGAGTTATCACAATAAATTGTGATACTATTTGGCAAACTCGAACGTTGAGTTCCATAAGGAAGCTTCTGAGCCATACAACTTCTTTTACAGCTTCCGAAGCAGCCACATAGTCAGCTTCCATGGTGGATTTTGCGATACATTTCTGTGTGACACTCCTCCATGTGATGGCCCCACCTCCTAAGGTGAACACATAGCCTGAGGTAGATTTCCTCGAGTCTCGACCAGTCTGAAAATATGAGTCGGTATATCCCAAAGGACGCAGCTCGAAAACCTGGTAAACTAGCATATATTCTTTAGTCATTTTCAGGTACTTGAGTATATTCTTTACCGCAGTCCAGTGTCCTCGGCCTGGGTTGGACTGATATCTTGCCACCATGCCAATGGCAAAGCAAATATCAGGCCTCATGCATAGCATAACATACATAAGACTTCCAACTGCCGAAGCATATAGAACTTGTCTCATCTCCTCTTTCTCACTTTGCGTCTTTGGCCACATCTAATGAGATAAGATAAATCCATATGCCGAAAAGGTAAGAATCCTTTCTTGGAATTATGCATGTTAAAACGCTTGAGCATGATATCAATGTAGGATTCTTGAGATAAGCACAACATTCTTTTCTGGCGATCTCGACTGACCTTGATCCCAAGAATGTGTCATGCTTCTCCCATATCCTTCATTTCGAATTGTGAGGAGTCTGAGCACAAATATCCGCTTCCCGTCATCAAGATAAGGCAGAGCGTGCTCGACCTACTCATTTTTCGTCATAGAGCATTAGCGATCACTTTATACGATCTAGAGATCATTGGTTTTTCGAGAATTTTTCAATCAAGCATGTAAATCAGGTGACATAAATTATTAAGGAGGCAATGAATGAGAATGCCGGAGCATTCAAGAAGAGGTTCAACGACATGATTGACGTCTTCTGTTGTTCATCTTCATGTCGTTCTCCAATGTATGAGCTTGTTTCCACTTCGAATCATCTCAACCAAAATTAATTTTTTATGCCAATTGAAAAAAAAATACAACAACGATCAAACATAAAATAGTACAAAAATAATATGAAATGACATATTTCATACCTTGTGTACCAAACATCCATGCATACCGAGCGAATATTTGGTATGTATGGTATGAAATTGGTCAATTCATACTATACATACTAAAATTTGCGTCTGCAAATTGAAAAAAATCCAACCACGGTCAAACCAACGACAATATAGTAAAAAACACATGAAAATGCATTGGAGTTGAATTCGTACCATGCATACCAAACCTCAGTGTGGGCGCCATCAGCACCGCGTAGGCAGAGTTGCTATGCCTGGAACGAATTCACCAATTTGTAGCTCATACTACAACACCCTAAACTCTAAACCCTAAAAATTAAAAACAAAAAATTGCAACAACACCCAAAACTGGAATGATCTTCAACAACACCAAAAATTTACAAAAACAACAACAACACTGAAACAAAAAATAATAATCAAACAACCGCAATCAAACCACTAATAAAAGAGAATTGATCTTCGACTATTGATTTTGTAAAAAGCCCGTTGACAACACTGATTTAGTAAATACAAAAAACTATTGGAAACAAATCTGTGTTGGGTTTGCAAGCAACACCACCATCGATGGGCTACATTCTGCAGTTGGTTCGAATGTGTATGGGTTTGTAGGTGGCGTCGTCGATATACTGCATACTGCAATTCCAGAAGTGTTTGAGTTTTTAGGTGGTGGCGGCGGCGCCGCCATGGATAGACAAGCAACAAGAGTTTCTTCGAGTACCACAAGAGTTCATTCATAAGCCATTGTTAGTATTTGATGGATCGACAATTTGGTAACAGACAGAGAGAGAAAATTAGAGAGAGAAATGACTGTCAATAAGATACTTATGACACGGTTAAAAAACTGCTCGTATTCACAAAGGAGGATTTTTATGTGAAAAATTGAAAATCGGCTGTATTTTTATTTTACTAAGTTTGTTGGTAACTAATTTTTTGATCAAGACAAATTCAAAAATCGATTGTTATTAAGTATTAACATTAGTTTTGAGTTAACTTTTATAAACATTTAAATTATGCATTTTGAAATGATAAAAATTATGTAATTAGATATATATTTGGGGTGTACTTTAACCAAAAAATAATAACAAAAGAACACTATTAATTCTCACTTGAATTATTCAAGAGCACTTAACTGGATAGTTTTTTTCTCTTTTTTTTTTATCATTCATGGAGTCCGTTATATTAACAAAAAAAAAATGTGTTTTTAATGAACTTTGCCCTCTAAAATGTTAATTTTATGTTTTGCAATTTTCATTCACGTCCAAATGCATATTCGATTATTTGCAATAATTAATAACCCTTAAAATTTATATTGGCAGTGGCTGCGTTCAAAAAACGAGACATACTCCTATAAACATATCATAATTAAAATGTAATTATGATTAATAAACTTTAATAAAATTATTAATTTTTAACTGAGTTTGATAAAAATTAATTGGACCAAAGAAGCAAAGTTTTGCGTCAAATAACAAAACCCGACCAGCAACAAAAAGTTTATTTGTACTGCAAACACATAAAAATGGATCATAAGTTCGATGGATAAAGATACATAGCACATCTAATTTATGGAAGATAACACTAACACAAAAATTTAAATGCGCACGAATACGTTGCGGGCCCTTTTTTCGTTTTTATGTTAAATTATATATGAAATTGCGTTGGCTTATAAGGCCACCTTCCATCATTCACATCAAATCCAAACCCATTTTTTAGTAAATGTCACGTAATTTTACTTCACTCATTCATACAAAACTCAAACTCAAACTCAAAAGAATATTCCTTCTTCACTTACTTTTTATACATTTTCAGTCATACCTACATATTTTATATAAATTACACATTAACCCCACAACTCTTCATAATTAATAATTATATATAAAATTAAATATTATAATGAGATTTGATTATTAATATATTTATTTATTAAATATATTATTTATTGAATAAAAAAGTACGCAATTTGAAAAATTAAAATACATTAAAATTTAAACATATCACGATAACATTCAAACATAAATTAAAATACATTAAAATATACCACAACTACATTTTATGGTGTGTTATGTACTTTTTTAATTATTAGTATTATTTTAATTATTCTTTTGTTAAATTTCATAGTATATATGTAAATAAATTTAAATGTGACTAATTAATTAAATACATTATTTGAATTATTATTTTATTAAATTTCATAATATATGATTTAATTTTATGTAAGTGTGGCTAATTAATTAAATTGATTAACAAAACTATTTTAATAAAAAGATTTTACAAAACTCTAACAATAAATAATTAATACGGCTACATACACTTGTTTAACATTAATAAACTTAGCAAGAATACTTTTAGCATTAATAATTAGAATGAGAAACAAACTTAATTGTTGTTTGCATGATTAAGACGGCTACAATCCATTAAAATACTTTTAATTTTTTTATTAGGACGGCGACTTAATTGTTATTTGCATGATTAATTTTTTATTCTAACTATTTTTTGGCTTGAGTACTTTTATCCATTAACTATAAGCCAAGCCCAACCCATTATCCTTAATTAAACCAAAGCCCAACAGTTAATATAATAGATAAAATAATAGTTTTAACTCTAATTTTTTAACATGGTGCGCCGCTTTCTTCTTCTTCTTCTTCCTCCTGCGTTTTCTGCGTTTCGTTCTCACGTTGCAAGGTAATCTGCACTTTTTCTCCTTCTCTTCTCATTCCAATTTCAGAATACGAAAAAAGTAAAAGTCTTTGCGTTTGTACTATTAAAAAACGCAAAAATTTGGGATTTTGCGTTTGATTTTAGAGCACGATTGGAGGACTATCTTCACTGCATTTTTTCGTTTTCCAGTACCATTGCAGATGGTCTAACAACTAGTGGCAGAGCTAGGCCTCCTAGGATAACGGGAAAAAATATGTAGAATAACTAAAAGGGAAAAGGTCCAAATATCCTATTGAGATATTTTATAAAAATCAAATATAATTTTAAATTTTGATTTAGATCAATTATAATCTTTATATTCTAATTTTCGTTAATTAACCTCATCAATTAACGGAATGTTAGGGTTCATTAACATTTCTAAACTAATAAAATATCGATGGACTTTTTGAATTTGATCGAATGCCTCAAGTATTGATACCTTATATAAAAATATAAAATAAAAAATAAAAAATATCAAATTTTGGGTGATAATTTATTGAATGCTAGTATTTTTTTTATTGAAACTCAATGTTACAATGTTAAGAATTTTTAAAGTATTATTGATTCATTTATAAATAATTTAAAGACATTAATCAAAGTATCATCTTTAAAAAATCAACTAATGATTAAATATTAAATATTAGTTGAACAATAATTAATCACTAATTCAGTTTGTATTCATCATAATTGGAGTAAAACGCCATCAGCAACCAGTTAACTATGAATAAAATACTTGTTAATTCAGATTGATTAATCACAATTATATTTTATTAGTTTTAGTTATGATTAATTAATACTTTATTATTATTATTTAATTAATTTAATGATTAATTATTATTTAATAAATAATTAATAATAATTGAAATAATAAATACCTGTTAATATAGAGAACATCCACATGGTGGACGTTCTCATAGGACTTAGGAGTCTTCGTCAAACTATATTTTTAGAGCTTAATAAACTTCAGTTATGATGGATTAAAACATAATAAATGATTAATTATTATTAATTAAGATTTAATCACTAGTTGATTTTTTTTATGTATATTCTTTGATTAGTGTCTTCAAAATAATTTATAAAGAAACCAATAATACTTCAAAAATTCTTAATATTGTAACATTGAGTTTCAGTAAGAAATACTTTGCATTCAACAAATTATCGTTCAACATTTGATGTTTTTATTTTTGTTTTATATTTTTATATAAGTTACAAATACATCTCTAATGTGTTCAGTCAAATTTAAAAAGACATTTGATGTTTCATTTGTTCGAAAATGTTAACGGAAGTTAACCAACTATTAATTAACGGAGTTAATTAATAGAAGAAAATTAGTAATATAAAATTATTAATCCAAATCAAAATTTAAGATTATATTTAATTTTGTAATATACCTAAAGAAGGAATTTGAATATTTTCCACATTTTGAAAACAATGACTCGTGTGAAAAGTTGATTTATGGTACAACAACTTGCCCAAATATGCACTTTCACGTAAATACCATTATATTATTAGATGAAGGTATGTATGTTTGAGGGAAGTAGATAGAGAAGTAGATAACAGGATAGGGCCACATGAGAAGCTCCGAAATCGTGATAAATAAGTAGCATGTCATGTTAGGGTGAGAGCCATACAAATTTACAGGCACTTGCAACTCCAATCAACTCATCCTATCTGTATGGACATGGTTACCCCATGCATTTGACTTGGCCCCACCCATAGCCACAATCAGCGGCGGATCTAGGGGGCGGGAGGGGGCGGCCGACCCCCCAGCGCCATCCCCACCCCCGCCCCCGAACAACTACTTTTTTATTTTGTGAGAAGAGATGCACGATTGATTGGTATTGCAGATTTGAGTAGATTTTCTTGAAACTAAAAAATATATAATTTTTCAAAATAAGGGTTCCTTCAACTCGCAGGGAATTTAGACGGTGAAAGTATTAATTTATTGTTTTTCAAAATCGTTCAATTTTTTATTTTCTTGTATCAAATTTTAAGGAATATGTCACTAAAAATTTAAACTCAGAAATTTCGAACATTAATTATTGTACTACAAGAACATGCATGCATTGCATACATATGGTTCCAACTTTCGTGCAATTGGAGAGTATTAAGAATTTTCAATAACATAAAAGTACTAGATGCTTATTAAGAGGCTCGCCCTTTGAGGGTTCATTATGTAGTCTCCTAGGATTTTTCTTTTAGTTTTTCCATTGTGTTTATCTCTCGAAGCTAGAATTTTTGATTACTTATATATATAAACAAAACTTGTGCGCCTATCCATGAGAGAGATCGAACTTCAAAAAATATGAATTAATATATATATATATATATAAGGTTGCATTAGGGTAAAACCAAGACCCTTATGCATAACTAAGAACCCATATCTACCATTGGATTTAATAATTAATGGAGGAGATTTAATTGAAACGTTAG
>JAYDZE010414353.1:0-16730 GCA_034509125.1 Monilaria moniliformis | reverse complement strand
AAATTGAGTTGTGGCTGATTTGGGGCTGAAATTTTGGGGCTGAGATAATGGTGTTGTGGCTGAAAAGTAAAATGCTGACGTGGCGGCTGAAAATTGAGTTGTGGCTGGTTTTTTGGGGATGGGTTAAGGATGCTCTAACTGAGCTCAAAATGATCATTACACACGCTATATTATTCAGTGGCATGTTGTTGACTGATAATATACTTTGTATGTGTTCTGGCAATATAATAATTATAACAATCGTTTATATTATTTTAGAGTAAACTATAAATATTAATTTAAAAATATGTGGACAAACTCTACTTAACAATAGATGTTGAGTTTAATCCCGTCTGCGCACTATACTTATTTTCCATATTCAGGGCCGGTGCTGGAAAAACAAGACCCTCGAGAAACAATAAAAATAGGCCTTTCAAATGCCAAAGGCGAAAAAAAAATAGGTCCTCAAAATAAAATCCATATCATGAGAATTGAAACTAGATCTCTAAAAACATAATCATACACTTACCACTAAACTACAACAAATATAATGCTAAATTTTTAAATATATATAGGTATTTTTAAAATTTTAGCCTTATAAGGGTTCTGGGCAACCTGCCTCAGCTCGCCTGCCTTAAGGTCGCCCCTACTCACGCATTGGTACTGTAGTTGTTCCGTTTATGTACAATATAACGCTTAATTTATGTTATATATACTATATACATAATAGAGTTGCATTAGGTTGAAACCACATCCTCAATACATAACTAAAACTAAATTTAATCCATTAGATTTAAAATTGGATGTCCATGATTTAAGGAAAACATGTATCATTACATAAGCATTAATAAATCATTATAGGGGCATAATTCTCACACAAAAATATTATCCGCCTATTTATTTTCGATAGTTAGCGAAATTCATAGAATGCATTTATTTTTTCCGCAATTTGCGTTATAATGATATACATTCAACGTTATGATGATTTACGTTCACTTGTATAATGGCTCAAAAATTTAATGTTATGCTTAAGTATATTTTCAAATTTGTAATGACGCTTTATTTTTTGTTGTTGGCGTGTTATTTGGAGTAATTACTCCACTAAAACTCCCACAATCATTATTCCACATATTTCTCATAATCCTAACAATAATTCATTTTTAGAATTCAAAGTTATTGTAATTATAAATACAACTAACATGTTAATTTAAAATCATTGTAACAACAATAATCGCGCCATCACTGCAACGTATGCAAAGTATAATCATAAAGCTCAGTATGCATCATTATATTACCAAAATAAACAGTTATTATCGAATACAATGCATCAAAATATATTCGTATATAATAATTATACAAAATTATTATACAATTTGTTCACATCCATTACATTATAATTACAAAATTAGTATATCTAACAGGCGTGTTGGAGAAGAATATGAAATTTGGAATATATTGATGCATAAATCTCGGCGCCAACATATCATAAATAATCTCAACCCTAAAATCACGCTTCATATCATAACCGAATATCCTCTATTACATATATACCCTTTCGGTTATAAAATCTTAGAATATCAATGTCACGTGGTCTTAGCGATTGATTTATTCCTTTCTTTCTTTTAAAAAATCGAAATAATGTTAACAGCCGCTAATCGATCGTTAATAAAATGATAAACACATTAAACACGCTGCACATCAGTCACACACTAATTATATTGATATTTTAATATTTCCATTATCAATAAACAATGTTCTCTAAATCTTTTCGTTATGATTCCAGTCGAAGTATCTCTTTGTTATAACTTTACCCATCAATTTAGTTAGTCTGCTGCCGAGACTTACGACTTGAAAATCATTAAATAAAATTCACTCGAAATCAGGAGAATCCTAAATGTTTCAGAATCACAGGATTCCAAAATCGATTTATTTGATTTTAAAAATATATTATTGTTATCATTTGGGCTCAATGATATTCCTTCATGAAAGTGTGTGAGACCAAGATATGAATCTTAGTTTCTTGATTTACTTATTATTATTAATTACATCCACAATAGTAATTGCAGTAATTATGAATCCCCGATATGAATAATTTTGAAATGTCGGCAAATCATCACCACTTTTATAGATAGTACACACTATCACATTAGATATTCGAGAAAAAAAATCAAATAAAATAAGAGTAGGGCTCCTTGTGGGCGTTAGAGCATTGACAACGGCGGCTCGCATGCCCTTTCCACGCCTTGGCCGCCGTTGTGGAGCCGCGAGCCGAATGCTCGAGCCTTGGCCGCGGCTCCTTGTCCGCTCCTTCCCGTCATGCGCCGGTGAGCGCACTCGCGCCTCTCGGCCAATGAGAGCGTGAGTGTGCTTCACGCGCATGACGCAAGATTGGACCACTTTTTACAGCTTTATATATATATAAAATTTAAATTAGCCGTTAACGGCTTATTTAATTTTGTATAAATAGTAGCCGTTGGACGGTTTTTTTTTCTTTTCAACAAGTCGTTGAAGGCTATTAATTAGTTTTTTTATTTCTTCTTTCTATAAATACCACATTCTACTTCATTTCTAACACAACAACTGTTAGGTTTTCCTGTCGTCATCTAATGACACGCAGCGTAATAATAGACAGGAAATCGATCTAGATTCATAATTGACCTTATGAGTTAAGCAGGTAATCAGACAACGAAAAGAATACTTACTTGTTGTTTAGTTTGATTTCCACGTTTGATCGAATCCGGCATCCTGCAAGTGAATCCACTACTTTCGGTATCCACATGTATGCCAATCCGATGCAGGAACAATTCCCGGTACACAGTTCAATCAGAGAAAGCTAGCAAATCTCTTATTGAACATACGTATTATTTTAGTGACAAAAGGAATCAGTTCTCACGTTCCAGAACTGATGAATTAACTTCTCTCATATTTCTCTACATTAGAGAAATATATATATTAACTGCCACATGGGCCCTAGGCCTATAGGCTTATAATCTTTTGTCTGCTTTAATTAATTAACAGTCCTACTACAATTAATTAAAGCCTAATATCCTAATCTAGTCCATATATCTTTTAATTACGTCAATAAGAAGACCTTGGCAGCATCCAAGGAGAATCTCATCGAGAATAGGATGTTGAGAAGGGCGTCAAGACTGCCCGTCAAGAGGGTTGGATCCGATGAGCATTGTCCAACCGAGAGGGAGAAGAAGTGCCCGACCGAATGATTTATCTTTGAACTAAGGAAAGAGCCGCCAATGTGAGAAGGGTAGAGGTCGTCCCGAAAGAGAAGGCCAAGAATGGCAGAAAAAACGTTGTCGACCGGAGATGAAGAAGCCGAAGGAGGTTCACGGCAGTGGCTCGTCGGAAGGAGGGAAAAAGACCTAAAAGAGATGAGGAAAACAAAAAGGTGCTGAAGGAGTTGTTGGACAAGCCGTCGCACGACAGCGAGAAGAGTGATCCCAGCGGTGGTCGCCGACTACATAAAAGAAAAGGCGGCGGCTCCCTCCTTAATTTGTAGGTTTCCCGAAAACGTGGAAAAAGAAAATAGGAGAATGTTGCAATATTACAAAAAGGCCATTCAAAGTTAGAATGGTTCTTCTAGTCCCAAGATATTTCAATCAAACCCTCCAGCTTTAGGAAAATCACAAATCAATCATTCAATGTCTTAAAAATTTCATAATAGTTTCTTGCCTCCTGGATACGAGTCAAAATTGTCTGAATTAGCTCCCAGCATGAGTCAAAACTGTTTGAATTAGCTTATTGACACGAGTCAAAATTGTCAACAAAAAACTAAAGAGGTCTTTGACATGAGTAAAAAAATATCAACATGAAATTGAAGAGCTCCTTGAAACGAGTTTAAACTATCAATCAAAATTCGAAGAACTCCTGAATACAAGTATAAATTATTTATCAAATTGAAAATTATTGCAAGTTAAGTATCGGAAACTCCGATACTCAACTTAAGAGGGAATATTAGAAAGAATATCTCAATCAAAGCTAAGATCAATGATAATCAAATCAAGTCGAAACTTTTTAGAATTAGAAAAAATCAAATTTTGTACAAAAATAAATAAATCTTCCATATATAGCTAGAATTGGAGCCTATAAAAAACTGCGTAATAATCAAGAAAAATTAATCACAAGTCAATACAATATAGCCCTAAAAGAATTTTAGCATTTTTTTATTTTCGACATTTCAATTTTATTTTCAATGAACGGTGTTTTTTTCATAACAATATGAAAGTGAATATATTTGATGCATTAACTACATTGTTTGTAATATCGACATTTGTTTTTTTGTTTTTTTGTTTTTTATTTGAAGTCCAAATAATTATACATTCATCATTTCTTTGCAGGGCTTCCTAGGCTTAAGTGGAGCAATTCTTGTCCAAGTCTACCAAACTCTGTTCCCCGGCCAAGCCACCACTTTTCTCCTCATACTCGCCCTCACCCCATCTCTCATCTCCCTCCTTCTCATGCTCTTCGTCCAACCCCACCACACAACATCTACACACAATGAGAAAACCTACCTAAACTCCTTCTCCCTCATCTCCATCATCATCGCCACATACACCATGCTCCTCATCATCCTCGAAAACGCCTTCACCCTCCCCCCATGGCTCCGCGCCTCCACCCTCGCCATCCTCCTCCTCCTTCTCATCTCCCCCCTCCATGTCGCCATCAAGGCAAACGCCAAAAACTTCACCAAACTCCCCCCTCTCATCAATCCCAACGACAAAAAAACAATAACCAATGATTTTGTGGAACTTCCGGAGCTCAACCTCACCCAGGCCATGGCCACCGCGAGCTTCTGGCTCATGTTCACTGCCATGGTATGTGGCATGGGATCGGGATTAGCCACGATCAACAACATCAGCCAGATCGGAGAATCATTAGGCTACACAGAAAAGGAAAGAAGCGCGCTGGTGTCGCTATGGAGCATTTGGAATTTTCTAGGCCGGGCTGGGGCGGGTTTCATGTCGGATAGTTTCTTGCACAAGAAAGGGTGGGCGCGGCCGATGTCCATGACACTGACCTTGGCGGCCATGAGCATAGGCCACGTGGTCGTGGGCTCGGGTTTAAATTTGTATGCGGGGTCTATGTTGGTCGGGGTTTGTTATGGATCGCAGTGGTCGCTGATGCCGACCATCACGTCGGAGATATTTGGGGTGAAGCATATGGGGACGATTTTTAACACCATTGGGATTGCGAGCCCGCTGGGGTCGTATATATTTTCTGTGAGAGTTATTGGGTATATATATGATGGGGAGACGGGTGTGGGGAATTCTTGCTTTGGGAGAGATTGTTTCATGGCGTCTTTCTTCATCATGGCGGGGGTTAGCTTCTTTGGGTCCCTCGTCGCGTTGGGTTTGTTCGTCAAGACGAGGGGGATCTATGCAAGGATTGTAAGGGCGAGGATGATGTTGGATTGAGACGTCTTTCTTTTTTTTATGTTACTCTTTTTTGTAATCATAGATTTTCTACTTGTTTTTTGAATTTCTCAAATTAAAATCGACTTCTTTCTGTAATAAACTGTTTCATTAATGAACACATTTTATTTTTTTCTTAACTCCTAATGATGTTTATTATGCCTGTTAATTTTATTTTATTTTAATAATGAATGTATTAGTGAAAAAAGTATAGAACAAAAATTAGTATGCATGAATAAAATAACTTTTAGCTTAACGTTTTAATGCATGTACTAAAAAATCTAATTTAATTAACAACTAACACTGATGAAAAAATTGAGTTTTTATTTTTATTTTTATGAGAGGGAATAATTTTGAGTTAAAATACCATGGATGCATGTCGGAAAATAGACTTTTATAATGAACACATGTTACACATGATGACATGAACTGAATTCCGAATAGATTCAATGTCCCAGTATTAGTATCACACTTACCATATCTCATAATAAGATTCATTATAAATATAATTTTTTATAATATAATACATCATAATTAATATATATTTTTTTTAAATAGAATGCTATAAAATTATGTATCCTTTTTTTAAAATTTATTAACTATAATAATCAATTTTTATCTAATAAAAATGACAATAAACTTTAAAAAATAATCATATATATATCCTAATTTAGTATAATAAATAAATTCTTGATAAGTAAAAAAAAAAATCAATAAAAGCATAGAAAATAAAAAATATATATAAAAACTGAAAATGGTAACCGGATAGAACACAAGAAGTGGACCATCTCACCTCACGATCATCTGTAGCTCTTATGATCTCTCACTAATTAGCACCTTTCCAATTTATTTTCCTTGCTTAGCGACCAAGTCCACGTCCAAGATGATAATTTTTTCTTAAAATCTCACACCCCTTTTTTTCAATCGTTCCATTAAAAGTTTTATATTAGAATCAGAGAGTCGTAATGAGAAATGGCATCATCCATCCAATTCCAAAGGATAAGTATAGCTGTATAAAATGAATCATGGTATATCTGAGGCCATAAACGTTGAAGAATCAAGAAATGAGCAGTAGTTAGGGGTGAAGTGCCACTCGAATCACGAACTAGCCGCCGTCGAACTAGTCGGTAAATGTACCTATTATTATTAAATAGAAAAGTTAGTGAGATTCATGCATATATCGATCGATCGACAACATCAATGAAATAATATAAAACGCAGAGGTTATGTGGATAGTTTCATTCAAGCTTTTATTCTTATTCTTTTAACTAATTTCTCCTCAATAATCCCACTTCTCATAAACATTAATATGAGATGTGATCATTAATTACATGGACCTCCACTCATCAAAATCACCTAAAAACCTTTCCATCTCAATCTAATCCAAGTTTCAGAGGGAAATGGGAAATTAAGAGAAAAAAATCAATTAATCCCATCTTCTCTTCGAGAAAACTACAAGTATTTCCCTAACTATGAAACTTTAAGAGTATAACAATGTTTGAAGTATTTATAATCTATCAAATCTACTTTTATAAATCGTATGAAAAAAAAAAATATTAGCACCAAAACATGAATTACTCCTTCCTTAGTTGACACTAGTAAGGCTAAAACATGCTGCAGCACTCTTGAGCTCATTCTCATCAATCTCCTCAACAAGCTGTCTAGAATCCTTGAACGGCGATTCCAAGCTCAAGCTGCATTTAATCAAACATCCAAAAAAACACCCACTTCAAAAAAAGAAAAGAAAAAAAGAACACTATTTGCAGATATTTTTTGGTACCTGGATTGATCATAGGCTTCTTTGGAGCCAATATAAGACTGCGTATCATCAATATTATCAAAAAACGGCTGCATCTCATTGTAATCCTGCGGCGACGTCACCGCCTGCTGCTGCACAGCGGAGAGCGTAGGCTGCTGCATCATGTGATGCGCGTGTGTGACTATGGAATTAGGGTTATTATCATTGCTATTACTGTAAGCCTGCTGGCACATGGAGTTCACCACATTGTTCATCTCTTTAAAATCCAGATAGTTGATGTTGTAGTCCGCGCCGCCGCCGTTGCTGGCGTTGGAATATGACAGCTGAGGGGGCAGGGCGGCCGCGGCAGCAAAAGCGGCCTCATTGTTGTAATGGGAGTGAGCTTCGAGACTATTCCCGGGTGGGGCCATCCCGAGCTGGAGCTCGGAGATGTAGTCCTCCCCGGCCCCGGGGGAGAGCTCTTGATCCTGTTGTTGTTGTCTGTAAAAGGCGAGCTGGTGGAGGACGGCTTGAAGCTCGTCCTCTGCGAGCTGGATTTGGTAGGAGAGGTGGCGGATCTCGACCATGCAGCCCCAGACAGGGTACTTATCGCGCATTGTGGCGTGGAACTTGATGGACTTCATGGCGATGGTCTTCTGGTTGTGGTCGGGGCCGAGCTCCTTGAGAAGGTTCTGGATGTTCTTGACCCCGAAGAGGCGGTGGACGTTTTGGAACATTTTGGGCTGATCGGCCGGGAAGAAGGGCGCCAGAAGGCATTCGGGCGTGCAACGCCTTCTTTGGTACTTGCAAGCAGCGCAGGCCTGGCCGGTGCCACTCTTTATGGTCATCCTCGAATTTTCATCCGATTTGATTGTCTTGGCATTTGGGGGCACTTAGGGGGAGTGGGAACATGACTGAGTAAAAATGAATATGTGGGGCTGTTTCTTTCAGATGTATTGACAGTTAGTTTGGGACAAGTGGTGTTGTCTCAGCAACCTGTCTACTTTTAGAACCCTATTTTTCAGGGCTCTGTTAGTGTACCATCCTCTACTATTTCATTTTTCTTTTTTCTTTTTTCGTTTAATATAATCCTTTCTCCTACGGTAGTCTCCATTTTTATTATCGTTTTTGTGTTTATGATTATGTTTCAACATAGTTTCAAATATTTATGTAGCATTGTTTGCTGCCTACCCTAAAAGTATGTCAATTCCGCAGGCCAGAAATGCTCCTCCACCATGGGCGGCTGCCCTTGCTTTCCGATCGCCAAGACGGCACACCACCACCATGTTTATTTTACAATATAAATGCTATACACCACCACCGAACAGATTGTTTATACATAGACAGGAAACTAAAAGCGAAATTGCTTGAATAGATAAAATGAAGACATAAATACCAAAATTGTGAGCATTTGCACGTGTATGATTCATTTATGCAAAAATTATTGCCATTACCATGACAGAAGTTAGTCGTCTCAAGACAGTTTTTCCCCCATACATATAGATACTTAAAAGGGGAAGTTGCTATAGATGCTGCAGGGAGTGATTCCAAATAGATGAAGATCTGATCTATACACAAATTTCTCTATGATGATTAACAATCGGACACTCAAAGCTAAGTAGAAGATAATCCTGTGTACAGTTGCAGAGACGGATAATCAGGCTACGAACTCAAGCACAATTTACCAGTCCAAGAGGTTCTTATTACGTCTTTGACCAAAACAAGACCATACGATCTCAAAACTGCAAAACGGCAGAGCAACTTGTTCCACGAGCAACAAATGTAGGCCATATTTTCCCAATGAGTTGTTAAGAATTACTCCTTGCTTAGTTGAATTGGTCTCCATTCCCTTCACTGTATATTAAGCAACTCACTACATAGTACAATTCTGGGTGTTGTACCAACTGTGATTTCCCGAGTTCAGCTGTCAAATTTAGCTCAAAGTCTCCTACAGGCGGAATTGGGTCGCTAGTTAGATCCATAAATTAGTACTCCGGCTTCATATCTTCAGAGCATCAGGTAGCACAAGGAAATTCCAAGAGGTACTAGTTCACAGCTTCGTACAAGAGCACTTGTGGTTGTAAATGTCCTCTTTCACACATTGTAAGGACATCACTCCAGCCGCCAATTACCTGGACATGACATATAGATTGACAAGATGCAAAAGAAACTGAAAAGCATCCAGGAAACAGTTAGAGAAATTTACCTTTACGGTTTTGTCATCATACATGATCCACTGTTCATGATCGCTGCTGTAGGCAAAACAGTGATAGTGCTGCCCATAATAGCAAACCTAAAAAGATAGGTGTATACAAAAATAGAGAAAAAACATTAGACAGACCAGACAAATTTTGAAAGAAGCATCACTCTTTGGTTACCAACTTGGAATTTGGGTGACAATCATTTATCATGTCTGATGACAAGTAGACTCAAGAGAACATAGGAAGCTCATAGTCCTTGTTGCAAATGAAAAAGGATCTCACAGCCAAGTACATGAACCTTAACAAAGCTCATTGGTGCGAAGAGTTAGTTTTTAGATTAGATAGACTGTTCTTTGGATTATAGAATAGGATCTGAGATGCTCATAGGCTCACATAAAGATTACAATGCAAATAAGAACATAAACAAAAAATTAAATGTCGGTTTATGTTAAATGTGTCGTCAGTTTCAGCTAGTTTTGATAATTAAACTAGCTGCAATCATGGGGGGAGTTCAGAATCACACATATGGTTGTGTAAAAGAGAATCTGGGAAACAATTCCATTAGTTAATCATTCTTACAGAAAAAGCCTTAGAATATTGAACAAAGGAGGCACCCAAGGGAAAAAGGATTTAATTAATGAAATGTGTGAAGCCAGACATAAACCATAACAGAAACCTTGGCATTAAAGAAAGAGCCCTCTGCATATTGCTTGTTTAACCAGGACAGAAGATAGTGTACATGCCAAAAGATGGTGTATATACTTTTGGCTTTCCCTGGTTCAGATTTTTGTTTATACTTGTAACAGCCAACTAAGCATAATAAAGCACGGTCTCAAAATTTAGCACTCATTACATACAGAAAAGAAAAAAAAAAACAAGGAAATTCTAAGCATTCATGATGCACAATGCTGAGGCCTACAGCTTTTTCAAAAGAAAATATAATCCAAACCGAGGTGGTTGGAGAGGGATAGATGGGGCAAACACATTTAGAGTGAGTTACCGATGCATACCACTGAAACCAAATGGCGTTTATGTTTTGGATCAAGACCGCGATAAAGGACACTGATATCAATCTCAGTAGACAAGGCTGCCAATGTTCCCATAATATCATCAACACTCTCGCAAGTATTCTGCCAGCCAAGGACTACAGGAAAAGGAGTAAAAAAACCGCATTATACACTATAATGGACGGCCAACTGTTTAGACATGCAGAAAGAGAGTAATTTAAATAGCATGCTCTAAATGTAAAGAGTAGCAGAAAAACTAAAAGCACCTGTTGTGAAAACATGTGGAGGGCTGGAGAGAATATGGTGAATATAGTTGAGCTTTCCACAGCCACCAGCCTCAGGATCACAAGCTAATTGGTGATTCATCTCAACCAGATAAAGAAGCTCATCAAAGGAGCTCTCTGGGCACATGACCTATACCGTAAAGTAAACAATTTGTTAACAGTTTTCCATGAATAAGAACTAGACAGAAACACATTCTTCTGAAAAACCAATATCACCGAAGCACTAGCAGAATAATCATAATTATAGATACTTCAACCAAGCAAGACATGCCTTCATTGTTCTAACAGCACTAGCATTGATGTTGTGAAAGAAAGATGTGTATTTCAGACATCTGGACTCCAAGCTACAGTTGTAACAGTCCATTCTCTCAGAAACATTCATTCCAAAAAGTGAGTGTGCAATACAAGATGCATTAGTGCAGTCCCAGGATTCTGTTCCAGCTCTATCTACTGGTTCCACATCAGATGCATGAAGTCCAGGAGTGAATGATCGATGTAGACAATTAAATATTACACCCAGCACTTCAGAAGCATCATTCATTTGACCCTGCAGAGTCACCACATTTTAGTTATAGATTAGGTATTCTTGATCCCATACTCTAGATAGAACTGTGCGATATATACAGAAATAAACCAGAAAAGAGTAACAGCCGCAGCTGCAGTGGTGACATTTACCTCCTGGAAGAAATTACTATCAGGATACAAGTTGCTTAGAGCAACTCTCAAAGAGGTAGGGGCAACAGGTTCTCTCTGGTTATCTTTAGATACCATGCTCAGAGCAATGAAGATCTCATACAAAGCACATACAACACAGGGATCACCAACATGAACATGTTCTGACACTGATCTCCGCATAAATTCATCTCGGAATCGTCTTAAGTGCCACAAAGACTACGGTATTGAAAAAGAAAACAAATAAATAACAGACTCAAGGAAGCCAGCAGGTAAAAGACTAGACAAAGATGATATGGCCAAATATTCAACAACCAATCAAACAATACATACTTGGAATACCAACCTGTATTATAACATTGAGAAAGCAATTATATTCACCAACTTCATTTTTTAGCCCCATTCCATATGTATCCATTCCATCAACATCTGTCACACCTTCACCGCATGAAACACATGAGCTGCTGGTTTCTGGAATCTCCTTATGTGGCAATGCCAAACTTGGCTTGACAGGTAGCTTTTTATGTGCATGCAATGCATCTGATAAAAAAATATTGGACAAGAAATGAACGCTAAGAAAGTTACAAACAACGAGGTCATTTTGCTAGTTTTCTGTGTAGCAGAAATACTAAAGGTTCAAAATGCAGCAAATGGCAATTCTTTGACCACTTCAAGTTCATATCCAATTTTGTGAACCTCTTTTCAAGGATTATGTGGTCAATAACTGTAAGAATTAATCAAAAATGCAAGGGGTAATGAAACTGAATCATTTTAATTAGTCTATCTATTATCTAAAAAGATACAATACCCATCCAGGTGTTCAATAGCAAATGCTCCCCCCCCCCCCAAAGCTGTTATAATGACCCTGTACATATGATATTGCATGGAAACCCATCAAAGATATCCTACAGGCAATACAATTATTCCAAAGACAACATTAGCCCCAAAGCTGAAACCAACCAGTTAGCTCTCAGTACAGATATTATTAGCATCGGTGAAAAGAAGACAATCAGTACAAATAAAAAAAAGCAAAGCAAAATCACAAAGATGAAACAGGGAGAAACAAAAATGAAAAGATAAGGCCTCTACCAGGTGGAGTTTCTACATGCTTTAAAAGCACATGCAATTATAACAGGGGAAACTGAGCTCATTGAAAAAGCATCTGATGCATATGTTCCCATTACTTCTTACAATAACCAAATGGTGGTAACGAGTATGTACGATTAATAAGTAGAAGACTATTTTCTTCTGCCCTACTTGAAGTTGAAGCAGGCAAATATACTGGGACAAGGATACTATTAATTATCAAAGTAGCTTTAAATGAGGGTCACAACCATCATCAGCAAGAGAGAGAGAGAGAGAAAGAGAGAGAGAGAGAGAGAAGACACACCAAGGCTTTCGCGGACAGCTTTCTTAAGGTCAGCTTGAAACCTTTCTTCATCATCCTCCTCAGCCTGAAGCTGTCTCAACTTTTTTCCTCCATTATCTACAAAGATATTGTAGCAAAACATTCAACCATGGTATATGAGGTGTTCATGTAAACATCCACAAGCTAGATCAGAAGAAAATTGAGGCACTATATGTTAATAAGTTTGCATATGCATTGAAGGATTTTGCAAAGGATCATATCTGTAATAGAATCCATTTAGCTACTAATTATCAGTTTATTAAACTAAAATTCTGGTAGATATACAAACGATAAAAAGATATTACTATTTATGAGATAAGATGCACAATTTTATAAAAGAGCAGCATAATTAGACATTATCTTATAGTCAGTTATATAAATCATTTTATTGGTATCTAAACATATAACGTAGAATTCAGAAACAAAAACATTTAACTTTACTAAAATGTAGCAATGAAGAATGTAAGTTAATATTAATGAGTAGATACATGAATGATGAATGTGTTGTAGGAATAAATACACCATGCACACTAACTCATAGCTTTCACAATTTAGCTTGAAATATGAATTTAAATTTTATTTAAAACTAATATTAGTTGGTGTCACTTGACCATGCATTTTTTATTATTTAAATATAATATTCATCCATATATAAATATATAGGTATAATTTAGTCTAATTTAATGGTTTAGTTAACTGCAGTATGAGATGTTTCCTAAAGCTATGTAATAGATATGATTGTACTAAATATATATAAGAGAAATACATACTTTTAGACTATAAACTACAATTGGCTAGCTTCTACTTTAATTAATCGAAAATGAAACTAGTATTAACTATTAATAAGATTTAAAAAAACTAATTTAATAGAGGGGACTAAATTATTCTATATCTTTTTCATAATTCAAGAATACTCCCATCTATTAATGACAGAGAGGGTATTTGAATTTTATGGAGTAACTGTTTATCAACCCATATTACAGAGACTAAAATGTATATTTAACCCCTAAAGCCTCTTGAACCAACTCTATCTTTATTGGTAGAAGAACATACTGCCATCACCATGTGAGTTTAGCTCATGTCTGGGCTGAACGAAACCATTATCTTCCTTTTCAGATGTTAGAGGAGGGGATTTTCTGTCACTTGGTTTGTTTAGACCCTTATGCCGTTTACCCCTCTTTCCTGAGCGTCGCTCAGTAAATAAAACCCCTTCTTGTGGAATAGCTCCATTTGACAAGCCTGTCAAAACCATTATACAATCAATGTATAACTGAAAGGAAAGCTTGATGCTTTGTAATATCAAGATTCAAGAATGATTGTTACCATTTTGCATCACAGCTCCATCTGCAGAGTCACTTAGCACACTTTCGGTGAATGCCTCCTTTTGGATCAAAGGTTCCTAAAGAAAAAGTCATTTTTGAATCAGAAATATTATTCAGTTTTCTTCCTGAAAAAGAAATAACTCTGACAGCAGGAAAGAAAGTTATTCTTCCGGTGTTAGTTACCAATAGGCTACTAAACAACCCACATTGAAGTTGATACAAAGTGATGACAAGCAACAAACCTTCTTATTTGTCCACTGTTTACTGACATCTTTTTCTCCATCGGGGCACCTAAAGTAAGAATCAGATATTGAAATCGCCTTCGCCTTCTCCCCTGCAACTTTTGAGTTTCTTTTATTTTGCTCAGCTAGATGCTTTTGTTTTGCCTCATTTTCTATTCGTCTTTGATATTCCAAAGTTTCTTCAAGCTTCCTTTCCTCAGCTTCAAGTTCAATTTTTCGTTTGTACTCCTCTTC
This sequence comes from Monilaria moniliformis, assembly GCA_034509125.1. Classification (NCBI taxonomy): domain Eukaryota; kingdom Viridiplantae; phylum Streptophyta; class Magnoliopsida; order Caryophyllales; family Aizoaceae; genus Monilaria; species Monilaria moniliformis. Next base: position 2,217 of record JAYDZE010414353.1, on the reverse strand, counting down.
CTGTAGTCTTAAGGCGTTGTCAGTTCCATTCTCGGCAAGTTCAGAACATGCAACCTCCTCATCGTGACAACTTGGAAGCAATCTGAAGCAAGACAAACATTAGCTCAGAGAAATAAATGGCAAACATAAACAGAAAGAGTTTTGAGAGGGAAAGAGAATTATACATCTCTTCAGATATATGATCATCCGGCTCATCCCAATGGCTAGCCTGCAGAAGCAATAACCATTATCAAGAATAACTAAATATTTACTTAGCATCCCATAGTTTGTACCTGAGATTTACACACACACACACACACTATGGAGTTTATCAGTAACAGCTATACCTTTAAGTCCTTGTTTTTTCGGCCCTCCTTACTCTTCCTTTTGTCCTTCAACTTTTCATGTTTTGAATTTTCAACTACTGCAGTGATGCCTTTCTTGGAATCCAGAGCAAGTTCAGCCAAAAATGCCTCTCTGGCAGCATCAGATTTTTCCCTGGCATCTTTCTCTGCCAAATCCTCCAAGCGTGCCTGGAAATAATGATGATAATAAGCCTCAAACATCTAGAAAAGCTGGCTAAGGAAGATGAAGTTCCTTCTGTATAAAGGTGCTTCACAAAATACTCACCCGCAAAAATGATTTAAGCAGAGGTATTAAGATTGACCGGTAATCATGGGAAGATGCAGGATCAAGCTCAATTTCCAGCTTCTGCATCCCAACGAGTATTCGCATGATTCTTGCATCGAGCTTGCTGATCTGAATCACTGAGAAATCTGAGATATAGAAGCAAAGCAAATATGCAATCTGAAAGAAACACCAAAAGCAGATCCAATATCCAAACCTCAAGAGAACCATGCTCCTTCTGTCTCTGAATTGCAATTTCTATGCAAGAATCCACCTGATGCAGATAGTCTTTTGTTCTCCAATCATCATCTCCACCAGATTCTAAATCACAAAGATGTGATCTCACGCCATTGTAAGTCTCCTCATAACCAAATTGGTTGACATTTAAAGACTCTGCATCCTTTAGAACATTTTGTATTGCCTGCGACTCAAATCTATTGTTCATAAAGGCCATGTCATTTTCATTTTCATTGTCACCAAGTTCTTCTTGCCTTCTCCTGAGAACAGTGTCATAACTGCGACAGACAAAATCAGTTACATGTTCTCTTCTCTTTCCTTCTTCCAAACAGAGATCCTCCACGGCCTGCAATGCCTCCTCATAATTTAACTGTTCTAATTTTCTCTCACATAAGCCTTGCAGATGATAAGCTTCTTTCTCAAGCAACTGAAGAATTTCAAGACCTTGTTGAGTTTTCTCCTCTTTCGCTCGCATCCAGGACGCCAATTGCTCACCACTTGAGGGGCCTTTAAATATCCAGGATAACAATGCATCTGAATCAAGTACTACACCATTCTCATAGTTGACATGGGATGAAGTTTCCATACTGGAACAATTGACTGTGTCATCATTAGAAAGACGAGGGACCTTACAGGGAATAAAATGCTCGTCAAGGATTAATAATAAAGAATCTTGGCTAAAAATTATCTTCTCCACAAACTCAACACCATGCATCCCAGTGTTTGAATTATCTGCAGCATTACTTTTATCAGAATATCTACTTAGACCGCATGAATGAGAAATCTCCTGCAAAAATTTCAGGATTTTCTTAAGCTCCGGAGCACCCAAAAAACAGATACATAAGGGGGTTTGTTCCAAGTTGGAACTAAGAAGTTGTGAGCTACAAGTAAGGCTCTGCAGCTCCTCCACAGCAAAGTGTATAACCTTGCTAAGGTGACTTGATGCGAGATACTTGTTTTTAATAAGAGACTGGAAAATGACTTGGATTTTCTCTAGAAGCTTTGCACGCTCAGGGTCATCAGATAAAGGCCAGTTTTCATTGAGTAAACTTTCCTTGCTGCTCTGATCTCCATCACATTCCATCCACTCGACATCCTCAAAGTCCCTGCCATCCTGGGCACCATCGTTGAAATTATCACCAGATCTTTTAGTCCTTGGTGATGAATCCCATTCGTATTCATTGGAGTAAGTATCAACAAAGCATTGTTTTGAACCATCTATGCCATGCCTGGAGAATGATTCTTCAAAGAAATCAGGTGCTTCCGAGGTTGATTGTTTCCTATGCATCCTAATCGTTGTGTTCAATTCTAATGGTTTCCAAGAACAGTTTAGAAGCATTTCAGCCCATTCATCCTCCACACACTGAGGCAGAA
>JAYDZE010414242.1:0-16732 GCA_034509125.1 Monilaria moniliformis | reverse complement strand
CAGAGAATGATAGTTCTTAGGGTTATTAATACATAAGCAGCTCATAAAGCATGCTTTCTAGTATACAACCCCAACAGGTTTATCTAAAATTGGGCTCTTAAGCTTGGGTGCACGACCTTCGTTGTGCCATCGGAAACTGGTCGGACTGTTTGTCAAGCGTCATTGGGCACGCCATGCGCCTAACACACTGTCGGGCTAAGAGGGATGTTGTACGCCAGTCAGGCGCTATAGAGCGTTGCGCTTAGCCTTGTCAAGGCTACCAAGGCAACCTTCGCAAATAGGCTGTCGGACGTCGAGGCCTACCAAGGCCACTGACACGCATGCACGCCAGCCAAAGGCATTGTGCATGGTTGTACCTAGACATCGGATGCGATGGGCCGTGGTGCGGCGTGTCCGGCGGCTGTTGAGCGCTGCTGGGGTGCTTCACTTGCCCAACGCTCGTTTGAATGGGTGTCTGCCTGTGTGCTGCGGTGCTTGGGCCAGTAAAGAAGATGCACCCCTTCGAGCAAACCAGTCGGTCCGGTCCCTCCGTTGCTCCCCACTGCAGAGCGTGCGTGCTGCCAGGCGCCGCTTGCGCTCGACCACATGTTGTTCCTCATTCATCTTCATTTCATTAGCCAACCATTACAGATAATACTGCAAAAAAAAAAATACAACTGAAAACTAATCTAACCATAGATTTTCTCATGGTAGAAATCGATTGGAAACACCAAAATGACGTATTCCAACAAAAACAACAAACTCACAAAGACAGCAAACAACAAATAAAGTGAATACAATGACATTAATAGTTGTACAAAATTAACTCCGACAGAGCTAGAAAATTGATCATCAACTCTAATACCAACTGAAGGAACTGTAAATTTGATTACTGGTATAAGTTTGCTCGATGATCCATTCTGGTTATCTAATTAATTATCATATTATAGCTATGAATACAAGTCATATTCCTAATTATTTTAATTGCAGCACACATGTATTAAAATCACTTACTTGATAACTATGTGCAGAGGTTGTCGATTGTTGACTCTAGGTTCAATATTCTAAATTGTATCTCGCAACCTTATTTTATAATATTAGGTGGACAGAAGATTATATAAAATAGAGAGAAAAATTGGAACCCCTGGAGTAGGTGTATTACGTGTGTGCATATCAAAATGACACACAAATACAAAATTATAGTCTTACTAGCATTAGAATTAGCGACAGTCACCGAGTTATATAGTTCTTCATTATGGTCAGCATAAAGAAAATATATCTCACTGTGATTCTCAATATGTAACGACATACAAACATGAATAGATTACCAAGATAAACTATCTACTTGTCATGTTGCAGCCTAAACTGATAAATTATCGTCAAGTTATCTCAGTTGTGATTAAAATTTATATCTTATATGTTTATACCAATCATATGATTATAAATTTATAATACATTTCAGATCGGAGAATAAATAGTGAAACTGATAATATTATATATGGTATCAAATGTCTTACTTTCAGTATGCAAACCAAACATCATTTGCATAGAAAGGTATAATTTATTGTTAAGAAAATTATCATTTTACATCACATTTTCTGTGGATGATTGCATTTGTTATTGATAAAAGTTTCATTTATTGTTAGTAAAAATATCATTTACATAATATAACTGGAAGAGTTGCAGATCAACGTGCGGAGCCTCGGTCTACAGCTGTGGAGTCTACCGTATAGGAGATGACCTCCTTTAGAATTGATAAATATCCCTCTATGCATACTAATCTAGCTATATAAGGATAATAATTGATACATATCTATGTTTGTATAGTTTGTTTTCAAAATTATTTGAGTTAAAAAAGAAAATAAATAAAATAAAATCAAACAACTCAATCTGTAGGAACTACCACAAATATAGAGTAAGGACAATTTAATGATGATTATAAGAATATAATTGTACATTCTTTTGAGTTCAAATTGAGGTTTAAATGAAGAAAGGAAACACCCACCAAAAAATTAAAAACATAGTATCTAGAAATTAAAAAATGAATGAGATATAATAATCAATCTAATAAAATAAACAAGTTCTACCAGAAAGCCTCAAAAGAAGCTTTTAGGTCTTTTCTTTTTCGAGTTTTAAGTCAATTGGAGTGGCTTCTCAAGAGAACAAGAACTATTTAAAATTCACATAATGATTAGACAAATAAAAAAACATTAAAAGCTTGGATTTTGTTTGATTTCCTACATTGCTTGCTAGTTGTCTACCATTTGGGATTCCTAATAAATCACGTTAACTCAAAGTAGGAGCCAGATATTGTTGTCTCAGTCCAAGTTAATTGTACTTACAACTACGGAAACTCATATTCCCCATTTGCTTTTAAGAAATTTTCATTATTGAATTTTTGTAACATCAATTATCATATTGTAGTTGTTATCTCCACTATAAATTAACTATTGAATTATTCCATTTATTATTTGATGACAGTGTTCAAACCATCACATCGTTGGGGTTGTTCAAGGTTCCTTGCGAATTCTTGGCTTTAGATGTTCATTGTTAATTTTGTGCAATTTCTTAGCTGTAACATATGATTCGCAATCTTCGATCATTAAATGTTATGCCATTAGTTATAGAAAATGTAGGTCAAAATAGAAATAAAAATTGAAGTTTCTTGTATTAAGGGGTCTGCATTTTCTATAATAGTGCCATATTATTTCTGGCAAAAAGGGATATATCCCAATCTCTGTGAAATTTTCTTCCTTTGGTTGTAGAATTACTGGGTAGCTACTATCATTTCATGCAAAAAGTCTTTCACCTATTGGTCTTAGTCAAACTCTCTAGAACTTGCAGCATCAATGTTTTCATAGCTATAAAGTTCTCAAATTACAGTTGGATATATGATTGGGTTTAAGTAAGAATCTAAAGTGAAGTGGGGTGCTAACTAATGCTAATCTTCCATTTAGAAGATGGATATAGCATCAATCTAAAGATTAAAGTTCCAGTCCTGATAATAAAATATGAGTAATTAGGTGTCACATGTGAATGGAGCTTTTGATATATCTATGAATTTCAAAAAATCACGAAACAAATATAGATTTAAATAATCAAACTCTAACCCGTTATTTTATGTCATAATTTCTAATAATTTTATATTGTTTTTTGCCATAGCATATGAGTTAAACAGTCTTTATATAAACTAATTAATTTAATTTGCTGAAATTAAATTAATAATACCTTCAAATGATATTAATCTCAATTACTTCTTCACCAATTAAATTTTATTTTTTGATTGGGAATATAAGTACTCTTGATGTTAATTATATATAAAAAAAGATTTTAATTTTGTATGGATTTTTCAAAAACTGATGAATAAGAAATAATTTATGACCACTCCTACCATTTGAGCATCATCTCATGTGGAGCTTGTAAAACCAGATCATTACTTGGAGCTCGAAAGACCACAACTAACTTTTGAACGTTGGACTTTTGATCATTATTATGTTTGGAACTTCAAAGTTTATATCATATATTCATATGAGCATTGAACTTTTGAGCATCATTATTTGGAGATTGGAAGACCATAAGTGACTTTTGAGCATCACCTTATTTGTAGCTTGTACGACCATAACTCTAACTTTTTAGCATTATCTCGTATGGAGCTTGTAAAATCAAACTGTACCTTCCGAACATCATGTCATCTAAAGTATTAACTATCATAACTCAGTTTTAAACATTGTCTAGTGAAGCTTGAAAAGGAGGATTTTTTCGTATTTCAAAAAATGGTGTAAAAATACAACCTAAAAAATATATTAAATTCGAAGAAATTAGCAATCTTGGCGCCAATATGAATAAAAATATAAAACTATCAAATTTACATTTAAGGTAATTGTATCGTAATTATGCTTGATCTCCTTGTTAAATGAGAGAACATAAATATAACAAAAATACAACAAATAGACAAATTCATTTCAAATATAGCAATCTCGGCATCAGAACGAATAAAAAACATAACTATCTAAGTGATAAATAAGGTAATTGTATTGTAATTATGCTCGATTTTCTAATTAAATGAAGAGAATGTATACTCGGTTTATATAAATTTATATTTGATAAACTTTCATAAGAACTTGATATGGGATATGAGATAAGAACTAAATATAAAATTTAAACAAAGAGTTTAGATAAATAAAAATTGAAAAGTGTGAAGATGCCACATATATAGGACCTCAAATTAAAGAGAGAACTCCAATTCATTTTCCTATCTCATACAATATACAAGATTAATACATGTTTTAATTATAAACTGATATCATTTATAAAAAAAAGATACTCGTATAATCTTAGGAAAAATTGGACAATCAAAAATTAATACAAATCTGATACTAAAAATTTCTTTGTGTTTCGACGAGTCCAGAGATGGAATAGAAATGCAATAAAAAAACAATTTAAATGAAATTAAATTAGCAAGCTCAGCATAAAAAAGTATGTCATTTAATTATTATAGGTTCCCCATTGAGTGGAGATTATTATAAACTCGATGTGGAACTTAAGATTTTAATTATATTTTGACATTAAATCTGTTATCCTTTTATAAATATATGATGCTTATTAGTCTAATGTTATGAGTAAGAACTTTGTCAGCCAGTTGCAAGCTAAGCTTGCTTATTCAAGAATGCATTTTATTTGCCTATATCTTAAAACTGAAGTGATGACTCAATCTGTAAGGATCAATAATCATTTGTTGATTTTCATCTCATAACATCCTTCTACCAAAGTTGATTTCTCACTTACAAAGATATACTAAATTCTTGCCACAAGATTGTCAGATAAGGCATGGAAACAATTTTCGGAAGGTTCCATATGTGTGCTATTTTAGCTTTAGTTGGTTTTTCGATTTAAACTAGGGATTGGATTTTTGGGTTTGCCTTGGTGTTTGGTTTTTTCTTGGATCTTGAATTTGTACCAAATTCAATGCAGCAGTTCTCTACATTCCGTATTCTATGGTCATTCATTTGTTTTTGCCTTGAATGGTATGTAGAATCCATTGAATCCTTCGTCTTTAGAAAGGATTATAGGTTAAGAAATCTCTGCTTTTTGGTCTTGTTGTTATTAAATCTCCGTCAAGTTATGAAGTTCATAATATGATAACCCCCAATGTTTTGTGACTACCTCAGTATTGTGTTTGAATCTTAGAATGAAACTCATAAGTGTGCCCAACAAAGTCGACTCTTCCAAGTCTTACAATCTTGTTTTGATATTTTCTGCAAATTTGTATGTTCTGACCTGCTATTTTTATTAGCATTACATTGTCATGTATGCCTTATAATTTGATTGGGTAATATAGGATTTTGTGAACCACAACAGAGTGATATGCAAAAGATACATTCTCACACTACATTCTATCGAGAAATTATTATGAAGGAAGATGCCCAACTCGTGTTCAACTATTTAGTTCGTGTTTTGTTTCTTCAAATGGAAACTTAAGTAATGCTATTTCAAGTAAAATTGTATTTTTTTAGTTGTATAACTTTAATATATGAAATGTATTATGCAATTTTAGTGTCATACATTAATTTCTTAAATTTTATTAACAGTCAGCAAAAATATAATGTAATGAGCAACTTTCTAAAGGTTCTAAAGATGCAATTTTTCCAAATGATATATTTGCCTAAATCGTGGGCAAGGACAAACTTGGTTACATAAGGATGATGGGTCAAGGAATCTGCCCCTCCGATGTATAGAATGGAACTCCTAAAAGTACATTGAACCGTGTACTAGTGGAGTATCAAACAAAACTTACATGACCAGAGACTATGCGTGCAGCATATCAAAGATCACGTGCACTAGAGTTCACAAGTAGAGACTGGACTAGATGCAACAATTTTTTAATCTCTCACCACATGCTACGACTCAACCTAATCATGTATCTTTGCATTTTTTTATAAATTTGAAAGATATTACATATTGAATATTGTTATTAATCTATTTTTATTTCTTTGAGGTTGGAACATATGTTTCTCTAAGAAGTTTCCTCACAAAACAAAACATTGCTAAACGATGTATTCATTGCATCGACCCAACAAAAAAAGTTGTGGGACAAATATCAGGATTGAATTGGTATGAAGTAAATGTGAAAGTTGTAGTTAAACTAAAAAGCAATTGATCATATACTAGTGTTGGGGAAGCTATTTCATTGAAGGAATTCTCTAAACTGCCAAAGATCTCATAGGATGATAATTGAAATAAAACATATGCAATTCACACAATATGTCCTAAAATGCATATAGACAGACAACATAAACTAGGTAAATTCGAGACCCTAGACACGCTCCTAGATTTGGAATATTAACCTTATTTGCAGAGTCTTCATGTTAATTGTTGTTAGACGAGGGCTTGCAACTCATATCACTCCACCAATCCAACTTATCCAGCAAACACAGTTCTTGTCAGCAAATTTCGGAGCCCATTTTGATCCTTCAAACGATCTTCTTTGCTTCTAGGAAGTGTAATCAGATATCCTCTTCTTCTATAGAGATTCGTGTGTAAATTTTACACGCCTAAATCGGAGTCTATTAGAGGAAGATACGCCAGTTCTACAAAAACTGCCGGAAACTATTACCTGCGGAAAATTGCTTGCACGAATTCATTTCGACGTCGATTCCTTCTCAAACATGGATTGATTTTTTTTCTCTAACATGGATTTAGGATCCATCTCTATGATAAAAATCTATTCTACCAAGAAATCTTTTAGCATATGTCCCTCCTATAGCTTGAATATTAGGCGGGCAATATTCTATCAAGTTGCATAGTTTGAGTGGAGAACAAAAATCGATAGAATTAATTACCAATTAAGGGAAAAACTTTTTTCCCACTTGGAGCTGCTTAGATTTTCATGTCCACCCCCTATATATAGGGTTTCTTAGGCTAGGTTAGAGATTCCAAGAATGATTAGCATTGCGCCCCATAATGGGCCTAATTCTATTAAGTTGAGCCCAACTTAATTAAGTCTATTTTATAGAATTAATATTGCACTAACTGTTCTTATTCGTATTACAAATATGGCTCTTTTTTAATTAATTTGTTTCTCGTGTTTAAGATTTCTAATATCTATTAATTAATGTAAGTTTGCTGATAGCTTCAATTAATTAATTTTTTTCACCAAGAGTGGTCTAGTCTAATAACATTATTTATTATAATAGAATAAATTCCAACTGGTCGAGTTTCGTATAATAAATTCATTTTATCGAACACCTCTTGGGGATATTATCAACTCCGAAAACACGATTCTACATAATAACAATAGTAGCACCGCTAGATATTAATTACCACTACCCAAGATATCAGGATACTTTGGGTTGCGAAAAACCTGCACCTATCGATAAATCAAAGCGGTGCATAACCAACTTCGTATGCTCGAGTTACTTATATAGATTTAGAAATAAACAATCACTGAGACATTGTACTTCATTTACACAACATTGAAGTACATATCTAACTGTAATCCATTCAGTGATATACCACACCAGTGCCATCAGTTGGCCAAGGTAGACGCAAACCTCGGATCTACACTGCAACCTTTCACGATAGATTGTCGATCTCAATCTTGGTTGTGAACTCAATTTTCTTCCACAAAAATTTTCTGTGATCATGGACCCACCATTCAGTATACAATGTAGAATGATGACTTGTTTGTTTAATTTATGATTATATGCTTGAAAATAAGCACCTACAACCATAAAGGCAAACCATGGGACAGTAGTAACTTAATACGTGAGAAATAAGACTTTCAATACAAAGCAGCTCAAAGCATGCTTCAGTATATAACTAACAATTAAGGCATTACAACCATAAGCTCTAAAGAGCACTTCACCTACACTATTCATAGATCTCACACATACTTTTAAGCACTATAATTAACAACCACAACCTACGAGCACTATGAAACACTTCATTTACATTATTCATGAGTCTCATACCTACTTTTTTCATTTCTTATTTTTAATCGTTTCTTATTTATACATTCTAATTAAATTTATTTATTTATGAATGAAAAATACTAATTGCATTAAAACAGCTAAACATTACATAACTGAAAAACAAAAAAAATTACAAACTGAAATAAAAAATTTACATAATTGAAATAACAAAACCACATAATTGAAATTAAATCTTAATCATCGAGGGGATTGAAGCGCGTCCTTGAACCAAAAATGCCTCGGACCTTTGACAATTGCGAACCATGCCTGGAAAACACCGAATGCTCGCTCTACGTCTTTTCTTGCCAACTCTTGTTTCTGGGAAAAACAACCTCTTTTGGTGTCGGTTGGACAAAAAATGGACATGACGAATGTCGGCAGTATCGAATAAAAATTATCAGCGGGATATTAGTCCATATCGTAGCGACGTTCAATGGTCGTAAGTTGTATCGCTGGGACCATACCGTTCAACACGTCGTTGGAGCCAAAGCCACCAAAGAACGCATTCCAAATTCATTATCGGAGGTTGGTGACTGCTTCTAGGATGATAGTCGGATGAGAGTCATGACCGCTGGTATATTGTTGGACAATTTTTCCATTTCCAGTGCATATAATCAATGCTGCCAAGAATGTCGAATAAACCATGTCATGCATCGTGCATATTGAGTAGTTGCTGGTAGTCTTGAGTAATTAATCTTATTATTAATCAACAAATCAATAATTTAGTTTACTAAGTTAATAATTAAGATAATTATTCATCGTTAAATTTAAGGGTTAATTGCATGTAAAATCATGAAGAATAGGCCAATTCTAGTTTGTCGCACACCTTTCAAATTTTGAATGACAAATTACGAAAATATGAAAATTCTCATTTGTCCCATCTGACCAAATTAAATCACAAAGCTTAAAAATTCTCAATTGTACCATCTAACCAAATTTGGAAGAAATTGAAATTGAGTTGGCATACTAAAAAGTATACGTGGAATGAACGGTCGATTAGCGAAAAGACGTCGTATTGTGAGGCCTAAGTCAACGAGAGTGGTTACACTTCTCGAATCGTCAATTACTTGTCTCCGACGAGATTCTATGTTGTAGGGTTTAGGGTTCGAATGAGAGAATTGAGAATTTTTTAGACTTTGTAATTTAATTTGGTCAAAAGAGACAATAGAGAATTTTTAAAATTTTGTGATTTATCATTCAAATTTTGAAAGGTGTGGGACAAACCAAAATTGCTCTATTTTTCGTGATTTTACAAGCAATTATGCCTAAATTTAAAAATATATTCATATTTTAAAAGGGATAGAAATATTATTTTACACATTACTTTATAATATAATATATACAACCAAACACATCAGGTATTTTTATCCTAATATTTATTTAACTTACCAAACAACACTACTAAAAATTTATCTTGATTTATATCTTAAATTTTATGTCATATACTATCACAAGTTAACTATCTCACTATATCATATTATAAATATAAAACGGCCTGATATGATAAGTTAAAGGTCTTCAATCGGCACACGCCGACGAGTAGAGATGTCAATACCCGGCCCAGCCCGGTATGGGCAGCCAAGGCCCAGCCCGATCGAGCAAGTCGGCAGCCAAGGCCCAGCCTTGACCCATCTCAAGCCTGACTAAATATTATATTTAGTTATTATTTTATAATTTATATTATATATTTATATTAATCATATTTCATGTTTTATAATAAAAATTTATAATTAATAAACTTAAAAAAGAATATAATTTTATATAAAAAATTATATAAGTTGTATTAAAAATTTATAGGTTGTAATTCATTTTAAATATTATTTAATTTTGTAAGTATAATGAATAATTTAAAATTAATATATAGAGATTAAAAATATATAATTTTATATAAATTATAATATTATTTCATATATCATATGAATTCGATAAATTAAATTATTTTTTTAATATATGATATAAATAAATAAATAATATTACAAATTAACTTAAGGCCATGCCAGTCATTCCAGGCCCACTTTACAAATGACCCTGGACCAAGCTGGACTTATTTATTTTTGAAAAGCTTAGCCCAGGCCCGACCTAGCTCAATTATAGGCTTGAGCCGAGCTGGATCTAAAATCATGCAGGCCGCCTCGGGCCTGGCCGGGCTGGGCTTGCGAGTTGACAAGTATAGCGACGAGCACAACTTTCAACAGCGCAAGTGAAATATAATTGAGAGCGCACAGCTTCTCTATCGCCAATTCTTTGAGCTCCCACAGATTCATCTAGGCAAGGTTTTTGGATCCAAATTGAGGAAATTCTTTGAAAACCCATTGGTTAGTTTTTCATCCCAGATCTCCTAGAAGAGCAATCTTTCATCCGGACGTCCAATATTTGCCTAAAGGTAATTTTTCTTGCGGGTTCAATCGCGTTTATATGGTTCTAAGGTTTACTGATTTCAATTAGTTCAAGACTCGATTTTTGCTTAATTTTGTTCGGTTTTAGTTTTCGTAGTAACACCATGACTTTTCACTCTTTGTGATTTCGGGGAACAGATTGTGTACTGGGCAATTTTGATTCACATGGTTTTCATTTTTTTTTTAATTTTTCTCATAATAGCTTGTCGATTTAGGTTTTGATTGTTTCTAGGAGACCTTGAACGGATGGATAGTAGATGGTATAGTGGTAAACAGGAGATGCACATCAGAAGGCAACAAAACGATGATGAGGTAAGGCTTGTAAGTTTGACTGATTTACACTTCTTTTATTTATGTATGTGTTCAATTTGAATGTGGACGGTATTGATTTTCTTATGGTATGATAAGTTTTATGTACTTAACCAGATGATAATTGCTACGTAGAAGAGAAACCTCACTGTGATGACTGCAATGTGTTTGTGGGTACATGTGGACCATGTTTTTTTTTATTACGCATTCTTCTGCATCAGACTATGTAGTTCTACTTCGATGTTTGTTCTAATTTTTTTTCTGGATCTTCTTCAATGCAATTTTGTTGTTTTCTGCAATTATTGAGTCATTAGGACCGCCTATTCTTAATTTTTATTATGACTAGTAACTCTACCTATTGTGAGTAATATGTTAGATACTTATTTTCCTTGTGTAATAGAAAATTATCTGCCAAGTCGTTCTTTAGGTTCTGCTTTTGTGATGTAGTCTCAATCTTGCGTCATGTTCTACTATGTTGTTTGCAATTGTAGTTGAGGCAATTAAGTAAAAAAAATGTTACTGGACTGACATGTTTTAATGTTTCCTGTCTTACATATACAAGGCTACTGTTCTTGAGGATCTTGCTGAGGATTTTCGTTTACCAATTGGCCATAGAGTCACTGAGAATGTAGATTTGGATAATGTGGAGCAAGCATCTTTAGACACACAGCTGCCATCATCAAATGTTGGATTTAGGCTTTTGCAGAAGATGGGGTGGAAAGGGAAGGGGCTTGGAAAGGATGAACAAGGTCTGTTTAGCTATGAATTACATTTTCTTGTCAACATCTAACTTTGGCACATTCCATTTCTCATAAAAGTTTCTCTGCAATTAATCGGTTCAATTTGTTCACGTTGATTATGTATATGGACTGTATGCTCCTACCTACCTCATGCTGTCTAGGTTCTATGTTATTTCATACACCTTGCCTTAGCGCTGCTACCTATCTTCATGGTCTTGTTTTGCCTCAACATATTACATCTTACATTTTAGGGATAACTGAGCCGATAAAATCCGGAATAAGGGATGCCAAATTAGGTCTGGGAAAACAAGAAGAGGATGATTATTTTACAGCAGAAGAAAACATCCAGCGTAGGAAGCTTGATATTGAAGTTGCAGAGACCGAGGAACTTGTGAAGAAGAGAGAGGTATGCATTTCAACCTGTCCTAGATGTCAGAAAAAGTATAATTATATTTTCAACACCGAGTTAATTTGGAGTTAATTTTTACTTTTTCTGAAACATACATCTAATAGCAGAAGGCAGCATATAGCTTATATGTGTGTCTTTTGATGGGAATGGTATATCATAAAGGGAACATCAAGTTTGGAAGATCTTGAGAATTTCGTGAAGTTTTTATTACCTGGTGGCTTCTACTGCCTGCTTTCTGCACATTATTAAAATCCAGGTCATAGCTGAGCGTGAGCAGAAAATTCAAAGTGAGGTGAAAGAAATACGGAAGGTGTTTTATTGTGATCTCTGCAACAAGCAATATAAATTGGCAATGGAGTTTGAAGCTCACCTAAGCTCCTATGATCACAACCACAGAAAGGTATGTTTTCCCATTTAATGCATGCTTACTTTCTGGTTCTAATCATTGATTACTTAAATAAGCCTTGGAACTTACTCTTCGTTTATTTTCCGGACTTAAGAGGTTCAAAGAAATGAGAGATATGCATGGAAGCAGCAATCGTGATGATAGACTGAAAAGAGAACAACAACGCCAAGAGAGGGAGATGGCTAAGTTTAAGCAAATGTTTGTCCTCGTTATCAACCAGAACCTGTTTTATCTGTTACCCAAAAGTTAATGAATATGAAGTGGTTACTAGTGTTTTGCTAGTTATATATTTGATTGAAGATTTTTTCTACCTTGAACAGGGCTGATACACATAAGCGGCTGCAACAGATGCAGAATCAGGAGGAAGCTGGTAACCTTCCAGCTCCTCCTGCACCAAGTAGTGGTACTGCAGTTGTAGACCAAGATCAACGAAAAGTTTTGAAGTTTGGATTTTCTGCAAAAGGCAGCGCAGCCAAGGTATTCACTAGTTTCTTTTGCTTATTTGTTTAGATTGTATTATAAATGCTGCCTCTTTAATCCCTTCGGCTGCTGCTTTATTGTTTTGAGAGCTTTGCATATTACTTCTGCTTTCATATTTTGCTTCATGGTAAAATTAAATTACCCCGAACAATCCATACTTGAAGAGAAGAGTTAATAATAATGAAATTGTTGTGGATTCTATCTCAAAAATGAAATTGCAGTGGATTCCATGTGCACTAATGCAAAAACTTTATTGATGTTTTGCTGATAGTCCGCATCAAATGATGAGCTCAGAATGCTTGTTGCTAATGTAATATGAGCAAAATCTCTATATAAAATGCATTACCTCTGCAAAATCTCTACACAAGTGTTCAGCTGAACTGAACATTATTTATCTTGTCTAAGAAACAGTATTGATACTGATCAAGTACAGGTCATGGAATCTGTAAGTTATGATTACATAAAATGTAGTAAGGAATCTTTCTTAGTGTGTCATTTATTTCTTGTGCTTTAGATACTTCGATGTCTGATACTCAAAATAAATGAGAATTTGGTTTCCTTGTATCCGATAAATTAGAATGATGGGTTCTGCCATAGATGGATTTAGTCACCAATATTTTCTAAATGCTTTTCCCCTCATGGTTACATCCATAATGATAAATTTCCTTCCTATGGTGTCGACAAAGCCTCCCCAAAGAATGCAGGGAGATGATGTTGTATGTGTACATAGATTTATATATACATGTGCTTTCATCATAATTCCCGAAGCCATCTGTGCCCGAGTAATACATCTGCGATGGTTTGAAGTTGATTTCTGTACCCTGAAGCAACTGTAACTTTCATTCAACGTTGACTTCAAATATTAACTACAGTCCGTCTTGAGTATCGTTGTGGTTCATTTTTCTTGTGTGTTAGTATATGTTGCTGCCGATCATAATAAGCTTTGATGTTTGATGAAGCAGAGCTCTATTAGTAATTCTGCTAAGAACAAGAAGCCAAAGGTTGCTGTTGCTTCAGTTTTTGGAAACGACAGTGATGAAGAATAGAGAGCATTCTGATGTTTCCAGCTGATATCGTGTTACTTTGAGAGCTCAGGAACATCTGGCTGGACCACTGAGTATACTTGAATCGGGTATAATTGTAATATATCTGGTTCCTTACAAGACATTTGTCTGGGGTATAGTGAACAGGATAAACCCTTTTAATCTTTCTTGCTGCACTAAGTTTGAACGAGACTATGGATAATCAGTTGTCAATAGCTTAGATGGTCGGCAGCGTGGAGCTAAGCACGCAGTCTGAAGGACCTTACTGATGTTCAAAGGCTTTGCAATGTATCCTTGTCCTAGTATTTATTGTATGTCTTATATGATAATATGATGACTTATCAGTTGTGCAACTTAAGTTATATACATTTTTCAACTCTTGTAGTCAAGTCTGGTCTAAGATTAAAGTCAAGGTAATGTGGGCCTCTTCATTATTATATTTGATATATGCCTCGGACCTGTAATGTTCACTGCAGCTAGGCTTCATCCTTCATGTAGAAATGGATTCTGAATTTTATCTTCTGTGGATCTAACTATTCTAAAATTTAAAGCTTACGTCTTGTGATTGCAAGAAACAAACTACTACCCAAGGATGAGGTTTTAATCGCCAATGTTCAATAATTCGAAAACTGAACCCGAGGGTCGTGTTTGATAGACTAGTGAACAAACTTGTATATGTTATACCTTTTGTGGAGCGAGTTCATTTAAGTTATTGATAGTAATATGAACTTAAAAGGAATAAAGAACAAAATGAAACAAAGAGATGTAATTAAAGAAAATCAGTTATGTGCTCCCTCCTTTTATGTGTCTTGTTGTTGATCTCCAAAATGTCATGAGATGTTACCCTCATCTTCTGCCCATTAGAGGTGGCAAAAGCCTTGGCTGGGCTTGTTTTTGCCAGCTCTAATGCCCATTGCCTTCTCAATTTTTAAATGGCTAGTGTTGGTCCTGAGATGAACTAGTTAAAGTGTATAGGTGGAGGAAAATATATCTGATGTCAATTCTTCCGGTTTAAGTCATTGAGCTCAACTTTACGATGGACTAGAGTCAGTGATCTTGACTTGATTGTGATAATAGTAATACACTCACTGACAGCTTCCAAATTTCTCAGTTGGCCAACTATCAGAATAGTGGGCCATGGATGTTTATACTTTTACATCCGGTTGATGCAGTTTGATAAATTGGACAAATCGTAGGTTAATTACAACATTCAACACTACTACTTTCATTTTAGATTTGTGTTTCAGGATTTCTTCCAATTAAGATCGAGGGAACCTGTACAATACGAACATAGTAAAGGCTGAGTTCTCACCTCCAAGCTTTGGATATGGGCTGAGAAATGACATAGTTATCTATTCTATTTCAATGAGGTTTTCTCTCTATTCGATTGATTGTCTCCATAATACCTCTCATAATGTTGCATTTACAACATGAATCCAAATCCCATGAGGCTTGTGTTAAATGAAACTTTGTTTTAGTACAAACCTCAGAATCTTGTATAGAGAGAAAAATGATGATTATGCTGTTCAAAGCTAAGTAGGGTCCTTGATAGAGATCCATCTGACCAGTTTGGGATTAATTACTAAAGGAATCTCATTGAAATGGATTATTCAATAGGTAATACTATTAAGTTACTTACTCGAAAGAAGGTACTCTGACTTCTAAACCATAAACCTTTCATATATCAATACTTCATTAAGTGATTCTCTTTATTTAAGATATCATATTCATACTCAATTTCCTTGTTGGTATACTTTGATTTTTCCAAAACCTATGTTAACACTCTACTGAAGCATAATAGACTTATAAAGTACAGCATCAATTTTAATCCGAGCAACAGAGGACGTTTCGTGTATTACATACAGCAGCACAAACACAAATATAATTTTCGCAATTTAGCACAAGTTATTTGTACCCCAGATACAGTTAACATTAAGGCCATCTTCGGTAGATAGGATTAAGTCCATGTTAGGATAAATAATGTAGGCCCATAGTGTATTTGTGGTGTTTGGTAGAACAGATAGGATTTTATCTCGGCCCGTCGGGCCGAAATTATAAATCGCGGCCCGCTCCAGAAGCAACAGAAACGGCGCCGTTTTAGCCACTAACCACCGACACACAATCGTACCAAAGTGGTGCGATTGTTTACTGTTTCTCCCAGCATTTCCCCTCTGCCCCTCTCACTATGCCCCTCGACTCTCTCTCTCTCTCTGTCCCCTGCATCTCTCTCTCTGGCCCTGCGACTCTCTCTCTTCTTCGAGGGGGTGGCGACCGGCGGTAGTGGTTGTCGTCGCACCATGGCCGCTGTCGTTCTCGGTTGTCCGCTGCACCCTCTCTGTCTCTTTACCCATGCAACTCTCTCGCTCTCAGCGGCGACTCTCGCGCGGCAGTAGTGGTGTTCTTGCGGCGGTAGTGGTGGTTCCTTACCCACTCTCTAACTCCATATCTGACCACGACCTCCATGGCCACCGTCGTACCATGGCCGCCGTTGGTTTCTGAGTAGTGTTCGAATGGGATGATTTGGGCAGCGGGTTTCTCGATTGATGTTCGATTTGAGGCTATGATGATTTTGGCAGATCTGAGCCTCTTTTCCCCCCAAAATTTGCCGACGCCGTTCTTGGATTTGTTCGTTGGGTTTCTGATATGATTCTGTTTTTGTTGTTCTTCATTTGGTTTCTGGTTTCGATCTGGGCAGTAAGTTTCTCGTTTGTTGTTCGATTAGGGGCTGTGATGATTTGGGCAAATCTGAGCCTATTTTTTCTCCGAAAAATTGCTAACTCTGTTCTTGGAGTTGTTTGTTGAGTTTCTGATTCCAGTTCTGTTTTTTTCCTTCTTTGGTCTGTTCTTCCACAACTGCAATGGAGAGGCGCATGGTTTCCGGCCACCGAGTTGGCCGGAAATGGTGGATCGCATGGACAGCAATCAAACAACCCCAAAATTGAATTAATTAATGCTCAATAATTAATCATTTATTAACAAATCAATTAATTAGTAAGTTAA
>JAYDZE010414241.1:15301-35373 GCA_034509125.1 Monilaria moniliformis | reverse complement strand
ACAAAAACGGCTTAGAGAATGATTAAGGTCCAAAGGCAATTAATTGGAATCTTGATTTAGTAGATCATATGTATCGATATATGTAAGAAATGGACAGAAAGTGATGAGACATTACTTAACAAGGAATAAGAATGCAATGTCAAAAAGTATACAAGTAGTTATGTAGGTGGTTGAGTTCTACCTGTCCCAAAATAAGTCCACATTTCCATCATCATAATTTGTATGGGGTTGGTTAACATTTGCTATATTTAAATTCTTAGAAAGTGAGGAAGAGTCGCTTTCTTGTTGCCGTTTGGTAATAATCTAATGAAACAAAATTTGCATTTCTATAGTCTCATAGAGATCAAATCCTAGCTACTGAAGCACTGCCAAGGTATCTAGAACGCAGCCAACGTGGCCAATGGATCAAAATTTCATCTCTCCATCAATGGCACTTCAAGAAGCCTCTTCAAGGCTTTGAACATGTATAAGCTATATGAATTATACCATCGTTAACTGGAAAAGAACTCATTTCTTACCAGTAGCTGAGCTGACCTTGTTAGGCTTCTAATATGGAATGCTTCGTATTTCAACCATCCAACGTTTTACGATCTCCTTCTCGTTGGCACTAAAGCAAGGGGCATTTGTCTCAAAGAATGACAATTAATCAGATTTTCTAGTGTACCTCGTGGATTTCCTATAATCTTGATCTTCAGGGGGATATACCAGGAATTTGGGGAACAAGTGGCTTGGCCTTCTTGATTTTGTCGACCAGTATGGCTTGAGTGGTTAGGATCATACCTGCAACAGAAACGGCGTTCTGAAGGGCACATCTTGAAACACGGCAAGGGTCAATGACACCAGCAGCAATTAGATCTTCATATCTCCCAGTCATTGCATTATACCCGAAATTCGAATCACAAGCGTTTATTTTTTCCACAACCACGTCTCCATCAACCCCTGCATTTGCTGCAATTACTTTTGCTGGTGCAAGAAGTGCCTGAAATTTATTGCAGAGAAAAGAGTTTAGAACTGTAAACTAACTAACTCATGATATATAAATCTCATTTACTCCATAAGCAAAATCCTTAATTCAAGGACTGAAATAGCATTCTCGTCTCCAGTTGAAGTTACTTGCAAGATGTGCGGAAAGAAAGCATTGTAGAAGGACAAAACAGGTCACAAACCTTTCCAACAATGTCTGCACCAATGTGCTCATCAGGGTCTTCAAAGGCCTCCTTGATAACGGGTATTTGCTTTGAGAGATGTATGTAGGTGGCTCCGCCACCAGGAACTACTCCTTCAGCCATGGCCGCAAACGTGGCATTCTTAGCATCTTCTATTCGTAGTTTTCGATCTTCAAGTTCGACTTCTGTATGAGCGCCAACCTTGATAACAGCCACCCCACCACAGAGCTTTGCAATCCGCCCACTTAGCTTTTCTGCTAGATATTTGTTGTCAGTTTCAGCAAGATCCTTTTTTATCTGCATAATTCTGGCCTGAATTTCAGCTTTAGTCGATGGATCCGCCACTATAGTGGTAAAATTGCAAGTAATTGTTACTTTTCGAGCAATACCAAGCTGATCAGAAGTTACTGTTTCAAGAGCCACCCCAAAATCTCCAGATATAAAGTCAGCTCCTGATTTCAGAGAATTGATACCAAAATAAAGTAGTAGTTAGAAATGACGACGAAATAATTAATTGCACCATAAGGAGAAGCACAGGGAATTGAAGTTTCCATCTTCTAGATTACTTTTGAAACTTCAACTTATATCTTTAGTAAAAGTTTCGAGAAAGTACAAAGCAAGCATGGAAATTTGCTCCATTAATTTTCATAATTTCTTTAAATGAGATCTTTAAATTTATGCTCTAGAATATCAACATTTACACATACCTGTCATAAGAGCAACATCTTGCAATATAGCTTTCTTTCCTTCTCCAAGCCCTGGACATTTTACAACGGCAACATTAAGCACACCTTGCATTTTATTCAAGACTAGAGTTTCCAGCACTTGCCGGGATATGTCTTCAGCAAAAATCAGTAGAGGGACACATAATTGTGTAGACTTCTCGAGTAACGGAATAATCTCCTTCACACTGGATATCTTTAGATCGGTCACCAGAACTCTGGCATTTTCAAATTCCACTATCGATTTATCCTTATTCGTGACAAAGTGCGGGGACATGTATCCTTTATCTATCTGTAAGAAAAGACTGCCTGAACAAAAATTAAAGAAATAATGAAAACTGTGGAAAAAGAGAATGCTATATGTACGACAAGAATGACAGAATACCAAATCACTAAACTTCATATTCAGGTTCTTTGAAGCAAAAAAAAAAAAAAAGGACCAAAAGAAGAAATAATGGTACAGCATGTGGTCAGCTAAGGCGGCAGTAGAGGAAGCAAGGAATTCTAGGTTCACAATGTCTTCGAGATAATAGAATTGGCTACAGAAAGATGGCGACTAATGCATGATAGTCAAGTCAGTTTATGCAGAATTACCTTCATTCCTTCATCAACTGTCACAGAAGTTTCAGATGACGAAGAAGATTCAATTGATATCACACCATCAGGGCCAATTTTCTCAATAGCTTCAGCAATTAAGTTTCCAACATATTCATCATTTCCAGCAGACAATGAAGCTACAGCTGTAGAAAGGGGAAAAACAATTCAAAGATACATAATGAGTCGATGACCTATGCATTGGATAGAGGAAGGAGACAAATCAAACCTCTAATTTCATCACTGCCTTTTACAGCATGACTTTTCTCTCTCAAAACCTTGACCAATTCTTCCACTGCTCTCTCCATTCCTTTCTTTAAGGATACAGGGTTAGCCCCATTAGTGATAGCCAATAAACCATATCTAATCATTTCTCGGGCCAACAAAATCGCAGTTGTCGTGCCATCACCAGCTGACCCATTTGTTTTGGTTGCAACCTGCAAAAGCCATCACCAATGTGATAGCCAGAAGATTGGGTGCAATATATTTTACCTACATGACATTCACAAGGACATTGAGATCGACCTCTTGGATTAGCAGCACTCCAGCATTCTCAATTGTGTCAGGGAGCTCTATGGCCCGGGCAATAGTTACACCATCATTTATCACTTTGAGTTTTTCAGATTCTGAAAGGACAACATTTCGCCCTGCATTTATTAACAGAATGCAAATAAGAAGTAAATCAATAGACCATCTACCAGCAAGCCCTCTATAAAATGGGGAACAGTTTACAAAGTAATATACAGCCATAAGGCAATCAAATCACCCATAATTCACAAAAAAAACAGTCAACAAAAAAGGACCGCAGAGTTGTCAAAATTTGAAAAGGTACCAAAAACAGAGTAATAGGATCAATTATTACCAACTTGCATTTCGAAAATACTGAAGATACAAAAACATGAAATCATGCTACTGAGCCAAAGCACCTCCATAAGTTCATCGGCAAAAATTTAACAACGAATAATTCAAAATTCATGCACCAAACAGGTACAAGAAGCATTACCAACACAAAATATCCAAACTGATATTTCAAAAATCAGTTTAAAAATTATTTTAAAAATAAAAAAAAAAATTAAAGAGAGAGAGAGAAACAGAGAGACAGACAGAAAAAGAGAGAGAGAAAGAGAAAGAGAGAGAGAGATATTTGCATTTCGAAACAATTGAAGATACAAACACATGAAATCATGCTACTGAGCCAAAGCATCTCCATAAGTTCATCGGCGACAATTTTAACAACGAATAATTCAAAATCTAGCTCCAAACAGCTAGAAAAACACAAAATATCCAAATTAGTATTTCAAAAATCGAATTTAAAAAATAAAAAATAAAAAACCTTTCGGCCCCAAAGTCACAGAAACAGCATCAGCAAGCTTATTGATCCCCGAAAGTAAAGCATCTCTGCATTTTTTGTCAAATTCGATTCTCTTCGGACCTGCTTTCACCACTAACATCGTCTTCCTCACGCTGTTTCTCTGCCATAACCCGTTTGGATTTGATTTTCCACGTAATCCCTAAACAAAATTGAAAGCAGCTTGAAGCTGAAATTCTGCAGAAATTTAGCCTAACAAAACCAAACGAAAGCAAAAAAACGTATGACTTACGGAGAATGAAGCACCAGAATGCAAGAAGATCGGTGAAGAAAATGGCAACGACATAGTTTCGAATTTGATGCTGGTAAACAGCAGTAGGGTTTTGAGAGGGTTTTATTGATAAGGCAAAAATTCGGAGGGAATATATTATACAAGTACGACGATGCACGAATTCAACGTGTATTTGATAGGTATGTTATGATAGTATATGATAATTAAATCGTATTAGTATTTAGAATAAAATTTATGATAGAGATAAAGATAATGATTTTAGTATATTATTTGGTAAGTAAAAACAGTGCCCAACACGCCTATCGAGACGGGCCGACAAGTTTAACACGGCCGACATATTTGTGAATCATGGATACCAAACACTGAAATAATCCATGTTAATATATCATAACATGGATAAACTTATGAACCAAACACCCCCTCATAGTATATTAATTTCATTATTAAATTCAATAAGATAGAAATATTATGTTTTGTATTTGTGTATAATAAATTGTTCATGAATAGTAAACAATTCAAGAATTCAAAAAAAAAAAAAACACTACAAAAATTATATCATTAATTTTGATAAAACTCATGTACATAATAATAATAATGTATAAAATTTCAATATTATTATCTTTGCATATGTTATATATACACCAATAACTACATATTATGTAGAGCATATTTTTTAATTGGTAAGTAGAGAAAGTTTTCATAAAACCTTAAATTTGTAAATAAGAAATAACTATTTCTGAATAAGATATAACCAATAATTTTTTTACCAGGTAATAAGATGAACTCAAATACAAAACCTTTGGCCTCACGTATTAACTCTACTAAAAATCTAAAATCCTTTTTTTCCATAAAAGGAAATAGAGAATATTTTTAACCCATCAAATAGTCTTCAAAATTTATATCCAAATAAATATCTGTATTTTATTTAAGCCACAAAAAAGAAAAAAAGAACAAAGTGCTCAAAAAACTAACTTGCTCACTGGAATTCAAGGATGATGTAAATGCAATGCAACAGAACAAATTTATTCTAAAACTAGCCAGTAACCCACAATGAAATATTTTGAATAACAAAAGGATAATAATCGCAGCCATTTATCACCATCATCCTAATGTTCAAACGCAATAACAAACAAGGAAACTGAAAAGAGAGAATGAAATGTAAAATCCGAAATCCCTTCAAAGAAAGTGATTATTGTGACAATGAAATTTCTCAGTGGCTAGCATCTTCTTCTTCACAGAACTTGGTGTAGCGTTCGGGGTCCATTAAACAGGGGAGGTCGCTGTCGTCCTCCAGCTCTACCTTTATGATCCATCCATCTTCGTAAGGGCTCGAATTTACCTGAAAGAGGGTAAGAGGCGAAGATATTTATATAAGTACGAGGACTGAATAGTTGGTAGAGACAATATAATGTGGGGAGCACATATAAATACAAAATGTGGCAGTTCTTGATGAATGATGCACAGAATTATGTATATATGCAGCTCTCATTCAAGCAACGGATGTATAAACTACCATCGGATCATAATCGAGACATGATAAAGATATGTTTTTAGAAGCAAGTGCACTGATATGCTACTTTTCACCAATTGTGAAATAAAAATATTATCAAGGTAAAGAACTTCCAGAAAGATAGCGTGGCAAAGAAAGGAAGAAGATGATGATGCAGCAACACCGATACAAAAAATGACACAATACATGGCTGTCAAGATACATATAACCGTCCCATCATTTCCTTTTTCATTTTGTGGAACAAAGGAAAATTAGTATATCCACCAGTGGTTTCCAATATGTATCAGATTCAGTACAATAAACTTGGATACCATGAACTGTGATAACTGCAACCCTCGTTTTGAATTACAGTTATTGTTGGTCCCCTTCATGGAAATATACAAGTAGAACAATTATTATTGGTCCTCTTCATGACTCATGAGAAAGTAGAAAGATGAATTTCCACTTGCTCGGTGCTACTCCAAAGTTCTAACCAATAGGTTAATTACATACAAGGCTAGTTCGGATTGAGAGGAATCAAATTGCAAATTCCATTTCAGGGTCTGTCATTCTTTTCTTATTAGCTACATGAGTTACTTCTCTTTTCAGATCAAGAAAAAAAGATGAAGCTCCAAAAGACACCTTGAATAACATTTTTGGGGGGATGAAATAATAGGATAGAAGAAAAAGTTGTAGCCACAGAACCTCCCCGTATCTAGAAAAATCATGTTTCATAGAACCTAAATAGATGCCACGGAAACAAATGAACAGTACTTCCAGGAGAACTGAGGGAGTGGGAGCAATCTATGAATAATATGCAATCATGTTAACAATATGACAATCAAGTTAGGCCAGTCTCAGAAAGGCTCACCAAACCAGGAGAATCACTGAGCTTTTTGTTAGCTTCGACCACTTTCCCTGAAACAGGCGAGTTCACATCGCTGGTAGCTTTGACACTTTCAACAGCACCAAAACTTGCACCTTGCTCTACCTTACTCCCCTCCTCAGGTAGTTCGACATATACAACTTCACCTAGGTGGTCTTGAGCATGATCAGTAATACCTACGGTAGCCGACTTACCTTCCACTCTCACCCATTCATGAGAGTCGGCATACTTTAGATCCTTGAGAACTGCATTAATTGAAAGAAAAACATTAACACAATTCACATATAGAAGATACATGCCATGGAATGTCACACTAATCACTAAACAGCTGAAAAAATCACCATAGATTGCAAGGAAATCTATACTGTCCAACCTCAGTGCTAACCCTACCTAAATGAGTGCTTGACAATGAAGAAAAAATGTCACCAACATTTCTCCAAATTCCGATACAGCCACACTGCGACTCTAATTAGCCCTACCACCTCCAACTAATTTGCAAATATCAAACAAAGCATATCAAATGATACATGCCATAGAATGTCACACCAATCACTAAAAAACTGGAAAAATCACCATAATTTGCAATGAAATCTGTACGGTGAATGACAACCCTAAATGAGAGTTTGACGATAAAGAAAAAATGTCACAAACATTTCTCCACATTTCGTTACAGCCACACTGCAACTCTAATTAGCCCTACCACCTCAAACTAATTCACAAATATCAAACAAGCATATCAGATGATTTAGGAGAGAGAGAGAAATGCAGATCGTTTCGAACTCGGAGGAAATTCCAGAGAGCACGGCGTTTCACAAGACACATAAACAGCAATCAATAAAAGCAGCAGCGATCTCAATATGACACCAAACCGCATAATGGAAGATCAGATCCTTCATAGCACAACAGATCACAATGTTTCCATCAAATAACCAAACACAGAAAACGCGCGACGTTAAAATAATCAAAAAGCCAAATCAAAATATACATCAATACACACACACACACACTATTACCGGTAGCAAAACCTCTGCAAGGAACATTGATCCTTAGGTACGAAGCAGCTCTTTTTGCCCACACACTCGTCGCCATCCTCAAACACAAACACCTGAATCCACCGCTTCGCAGCTCTCAGTGTGTGTATTTTTCTGTGGAATATTTCGTTTACTTATGATCTTTAGGAAAACGGCACTCTAATGAAGGGAAGGTTGGTAGGGTAAATAGAGCTCTAATTCTGTTTATACAAAAATGAAATTTATTACTTCAAAAAGAAATTAAATTTATCCACCAATCGCCCCCGAGATTGGAATTATAATATCTGGACCTTATTATTTTCTAATTTAATCAATTTCAGATATTTATTATTTTGGGTAAAAAAAGACATAGTCTCTTTTTATTTGTAATTAGATGTTAATTTCTGATGATTATGCATTATTATATTTATTTACACATTTTAAATGTAACTTTTTTTTAAAGTAAAGGTGGTGGGCAGTTAAATAACTGACCTACCATAAATCTGAAACTAAAAAATAAATAAATTGCAGTTCTAACTACTAACAAAAATAAACAACAATTAATAATAATGAGACGTTGGTGGTTCATGTGTCAGCGAAGCAGAACAAAAAAGGTTGGTGAATTAGTGAGTGCTGTCCACTTTTGTCCCAAATGCTAGAATATATAATGCACTCTTTCACAGAAGCATATTCCTTTTATATATATATATATATTTGGCTAGAATATGTAATGCACTCATCCGCCTATGTTTTTAATGACTGGATGAATAAATAAAAATAATATAGAGTAATATAATGATTATTTTGATAAATTGATTGACTTCAAATTTGTATAACTATATTATAGTTTAAATATTAAATCATAATATATTTTATTAATCTATCATATATTTCAAAGTAAATATATTGCACTCTGATAAATTCTTTTGAAATAACAATGCTATTTACCGTTAAACTCTCACGATATGGGTATGTATAACTGGAAATTCAAGGCTAATTGAAAGGTTTTCCGTCGATCGGCCAACTCAGTTGTTCAGTTACAAGTTTAGAAATCAAATCGAGTTTCAATCAATTTTAATTTCTCACCGAAGGAGCTCAATCTCAACTGAACAGACCTAAACTATATCATAATTTTCGTATTCGAACTTTGAAATTGTAATTTTTTTGTCTCGATTATTTAAGTGTGTCGATTCGGTTTCACTGTTCTATGAAGAGTGATAAGCACGACCAGTTCAGTAAAATGATAATCAAATAACTCAACCACTCATTTTAGATAGTTCAATTCGATAATCGATCGAACCGGCCGTATGCTCACCCTTAAATAATCAAGGCCGGGAAGGCTGCAAAGCTTGCCTATGCATGGTTCTAATCACATTAGTAACTTGCTCAATTTGATCTTCACTGGAGCAAGCTGAGAGCAGCACTCTAGCAGTCCCACCATCTGGATAACAACCACTATCAATCATCTCTTCAAATATCTCAATGCACCTCATATATTGCTTCTTCCTCGAGTATGCCCCAAGCCTAGACGTCCAAGTCACTGCATCTGCGGTCAACTTCTTCGTCGCGATCGATGCGAACACCTCCTCCATCCTCTCCACGAATCCTGCGCGCCCGTAGGCATTGATCACGACGTTGTACGTGCTTATGTCAGGCTTGCATCCGCCCCCGCCCTCCATCGCGGCCAACACCTCCTCCATCTTCCCGAGATGCCCTAGCCGGCCGTACAGATTCATCATAGCGTTCAAGACGAACGTGTCCGGCTTGATGCCCGACTCCTGCATCCGCCTCACGATCTCCTCGCACCTCACGACGTCGCCCGCTCTCGAGTAGGCCGAGATCAGCAGCATGTGGGATTTCATCGTCGGTTCTATCCCGAGACGATGCATCTCATCAAAGACTGCTTGCGCACCTGAAGAATGTGGGATTTCAATTGAGCTAAGTTTCAATTTCAAAAGTTTCAGTTTGATTTGTTCAGATAATTCGGTTTCATTCGTTAGACACAAACCAAAAACTGAATACCCACCTCTATTTGAAACGTTGTAGTAATATACTGACATAACGGATTCAGAAAGAGTACCTTTATGAAGACCGGCTCGACCATAAGCATCCAACATTATGTTATATGAAGCCCTATCGGGCTCGCACCCCATTTGTTGCATGAGGGAAAAGATTTCCGCGGCACCATAAGGGAAACCTGCACGGCTGTCGACATCCACCTCTTAGGCGGGATACGTACATATACGAGCGGGCGCCCAAACGCGACAATTTACCTGTAGGCTTCCATGAGAGCATTATAAGCATAGACATCGGGCTCAAGCCCTGCCTCCTGCAGCTGCTCAAAAATCTCCTCAGCTTTCTCACACAGCCCATCTCTTGCACAAGCATTCACCAAAGCAGTGTATGTGCAAATATTAGGCTTACATTTGTTAGCCCTCATCTCTTGAAACACCTCTAATGCCATATAAGATTTGTTCTCCTACAATTTTTTTTTTTATAAGAATTTGCTACCAAACATTTTATACTAAGTTACTAACCCCAAAAAAAAAAGATATATCAACAAAAATTTATACCTTTCCATATAAGTTGATCAACATAGTGTAAGTCTCAGCATTTGGTTCACAATTTTCTTTCTTCATCTTTTGGAATACAGCAAGAGCATGTTGAGAGTTTCTTGCTTTCATTAGCCCATCAATATAGGCATTATAAACAATGGTGCCTAAAAAACACAGAAAAAAGGCAAAGAGTAAGGTTAACGCCTAAGGCCCAAGATATCACGTTCGAGTCCACCATGACACGGTTTTAAATTTAATGCTACAATTACCCAGAAAAGGCAAAGACTCTTAATATGTTTGATAAGAAATTAGCATTGGATATGAAACACTAGAGACATACTTGGTGGAAAGCCGTTCCTTCTCATCTCAGCAAACACGGCCTCAGCGTGCTCCATCTTCCCGCACTTGCAATACGCCTTGACAAGAAGCGCATATGTGTCCTGTGTAGGGATGCAACGAGCTTCAACGAGCTCCAAGTAGATGGATTCGGCCTTCTTGAAGCATAGTTTCTGACCATAAGCCTCTATGAGCAGATTGTAGCAGATAACATCGGGCTTGAACGTGCTCCGTTGTGACATCCATTCACACATCTGATAAAAAAAGTTGCAAATATGATACGAGAGCAACGTGTCGAAACACTTCATACTCATTACTCCCTCAAGACACGACCAAAACATGACAAAAATGACGCCAAACTTCCCATTTCCAGTCTCAAACACCACACAAATTGTGAAAACATAACGCTACAACGAGTGCCAGAGCATATACCACTATGATCGGGTCCCATTTCTTGTTCAAACGAAGGCGAACCGCGATGCTGATCAAGTCATCCCAAGTAGTATTAGTAGGAGGCAGAGTGTCTAAAGAATACCAGATTCTGCTAACATCTTCTTCTTTCTGCACGAAGTTGAGTATCTCTTGCGCGATAGGGCTCAAAACGGGGAAGACCCCGTCTACAAATCCGGAGCCATACTTCCATCCCTGGCCTCTCAACGAGCCACCTACACCGCAGTGCAAAGACTCAGCAACATGTTAGAGAAGAAAAAAAGCAAACTATGTAGTTTTAGCTGTGACCTTTTTTTCTTGAGACCTTTTTATGGTTGAAATGTCTCAATTTTCCACCTTTGTTGATGAAGAGGCTGTCTTTTTTCCACTTCTCAGTAGGTTCAGTGTTGGCACATTTTGGTCTCAAGTTCAATCCACATTCACAATGCCTTTGCTCAGGGATAATGTAGTTTGAAGGGTATTTCACAGATAACCTTAATATGCAGATAATTATGAGGTTTATTACATGCAAAAATGGACTAATCTTAGTTGGAAAATAAAAATAAAAATCTGCATTAGAGGAAATGGACTATTTTTATTACATTCGACAGATAACCTTCACATGTATGCAGAGAAATTTGAGGTAGGTTACATGCAACTAATATTTGTTGCAGAAAAAAAAAAAAAAAACCTGCCATCAAATGGTTTCTAGCTCTTTTTATTACATTTCAGTTTGAAATTGTGCTTATTCAAGAGATTCACACACGAGTTTACATGAGTCTTGAACTTGGACCTTGAAATATTTGTTCATAACTCTGTTTTTCAATAATGTTCCAACGTTTGACAACAGATTATAAATCGATAGCTGATTTTTAATATTTTTACGAGTATATCATATTTTCGACACTTGAAATCTCAATTTATTACAGGGTCACATAGAAAATATCATATCATATATTTAAATGCGTATTTTGATATCCGAAAAGTTGACGTGACACGTGAGATTTCATTGCGAATATTTGCACTTCCAAGAAACAAAGAAGCAACCGAACTTGCACAGTTCCTCAATGGCGGATATCACACAAACCCATATAAATATGCTTTACATTGCAAACGAATTTATGTCCAAAATCTATTAATTTTCAACAAAACATTACGTTAAAGAAAATAACAAAAAAAACTTACATGAATTCCAAAAAATGTGAAGACACAGCTCGATTTTGATTGGAATAAACTAAGATACATGAGTATTCTATATACATTATGTAGGCAATACCTATGGATAGAGATATGTTAAATAATTTCATGTGTAAGAGATAATATGTGTGCGGTGCGGTTACACTAAATTATCCGTAGCAGAAGAAGACAATTGTGTGTGTGTGTGTGTGTGTTTTTCCTATTTTTAAACTAATAATCACATTTTCCGAAAATATTGGTGGCTTAGAAGTTGGAGCTTATAAACTGTTTTTTTCATGATATTATTAAAATAAATCCTCAAAAAAGAAAGCTACTCTCTCAGTTTTCGGATAGAAGTTCCATTTTTTTCCAGCACCGATCGTAAGTAATTAGTTGAGGGTGTTTTGATAAGAATAAATCAGTGAAATGTGAATATCATTTTTGTAATAGTTTTATAATAAAATACGAGCGAAATAAGTTAATAAAAATGATAAAATGAGACTTTTATTTAAAACGAATTGAATAGAATCTTTCATAAAAGAAAAGAAAAGTAGTTATGTCAATAATAGATATAATTAAATCAAGCATGGTAAATGGCAAAACTTAATTTATTTTTTAAATTGGAACTGTTCGAATTCAATTATTATTTTTTCTTAAAAGAGTAGCGATAAATGTATATAAATTATATATATATAATGAGCTTCTTTTAGATATTTTATATTTAAATTACTTTATAAATATTAATTAATCTAAATAAATTAATATATTACATATTTACCATTCTCCAATAATTTAAGAAAAAATTAATTTTTCCAAATAAGATGTGCGCAGATTTAGGAAAAGATTAATATTTACATATTTATCTTTAAATCAATTTTGTAGTTTTGAAGGATCTATTAAATCAATTTTTGAATCACATATTAAAAAAAATAAGGGTAATTTAATAAAAAAAGTAATATAATTAATAATAAAATCAATTTAAATAAAATTGATTCAGTTTAATTTAAAATTCAAGCGTATTATGTATGTATAATTATGTACATTTATTTTTGCCTATATCAAAATATAAAATGTAAAAGAAAATAATATCAGTACTGTCAAAACGGGCGTCACTCCAACCTATACATATATATAGGTATGAGTCTATAAGCGCTGCGAAGTTTTTTCTCCTCTTTTGCTTCACGCTCACTCTAGCTCTGAATGTAGCAATATTCTGATTCACGTATGCTAAAAACTTGATTAGAAAGAAGAAAAAGGTAAGAATTAGGATTTGCAGCCGATTAGAAATTTAACGATTTGGCTACCACTCGCTGGAAAAGAGAAGCAGTTTTGACGAAATCCTCTGTTTCTCGGTTTACCGCTATCTCAATAACCCTAGCGAGTTGGTAAAATTGCCTTGTATTCTTATATTTTTTGGTTAAAAGAGAGAAGAGAACCTCTTTTCAGTAAGCGTTGTCGTGATCTTTGTTGTTTTCTGGTTTAGAATATCTCGTTTTTTGAATCCTCTATGCAATATGCATTATAGCAGTTGTGGAATTCGTGAAGCATAATTTGCTGGATGTTATTTATATATATATATATATATATATTTATTTATTTATTTCGTTTTTTTTACTTTGTATTGATGTTTATTTCTATTCGGTAGTGTGTTTTGATCGTCATACTGCGATCTTCATTATCGCAGTTATGAAGTTGGTGAAGTTTAATTAGTGGTATTGACTGGTTCATGTTCCGTAATGGCGTGTGGTTGTTATGATAGATATTGCTACATTACTGCAACTTCCTGTTTGATTTGGAGGGATAAATTTATTGATTTGAGTTTGAGGAAGCACGGAGATGTTCACAATTTTATAGGTGTTGTAGTTACTGTGTTGCTTTATTCCCTATGATTGGTGTGGTTCACGACGGGGAACACAGTCATTTCTCGTTTCCTTGTATCTAGATCGGTGGTTTTAGTTGGAATTTTATAAGGAAAA
Organism: Monilaria moniliformis; assembly: GCA_034509125.1. Classification (NCBI taxonomy): domain Eukaryota; kingdom Viridiplantae; phylum Streptophyta; class Magnoliopsida; order Caryophyllales; family Aizoaceae; genus Monilaria; species Monilaria moniliformis. Next base: position 21,433 of record JAYDZE010414241.1, on the reverse strand, counting down.
CATACATTTATGATTCTTTGGTAATTGGGAAAGTACTCAAAGAACATGAAAAGTTCTGTCTATCAGCCAAATAGGTTGGATATGATGTTTTAAACTTGAGAAGATAATCATTGTTTGGCATATGTGCTTTGCTTGAAGTTCCATTCAATGGATTGATATTTCATCCAACCATTAGAAAAAATCTTTGCTACACTTGATCTTTGCAATTTTTCTTCATGTTGGTTGATTTTTCATCTTCTCTGTGGGTCTGTTAACTCTTCAACCTTACTTTCTTCAAAAGAAAACTTTTGAGATCTTATTCTCTAATGCAGATAAATACTCACCCCTTGTATGCTAATTTCCACAACCAATTGCAATTCCACTTGCAGGTGAGAAATGGACTACCATGAGCATGATAACGGAGCTTCTGGAAATATTCCTGAATTCGGTGCAATCTTTCTTTCAAACATTCAGACCAAGAAAGAGTGTTTTCAACGGAATATATTTGCACTACCATCTTCCCATGCTGAATTTGTGACACGTGTTAAAGAGGGAATGGTTTTGTTCCTGTTTGAAACTAGAAAGAGAGAACTCTTCGGAGTTTTTCAGGCATCCTCCGATGGCGCAGTGGACATTAATCCCCATGCATCTAGCTATTTAGGGTTGCATTTCCCGGCACAGGTTCGTTTTAGACAAATATGGCACTGTAATCCAATCTCCGAGAAAGAATTTCAAGATGCTATCAGAGAGAATTACTTTTCTGCAAGGAAATTCAACTTCGGCCTCTCTAAAGATCAGGTTTGAAAAGCAGCTCTCTTACGATATATTAACCTTATCAAGGAGATCAAAGCAACTGAATGTTATTGCTTTCAATTTCCTTTTATTTTTTTGTTTAGGTTCACAGGCTGCTTTATATGTTCAGTTCAAGAAAGATAATAAGTAAGATGCCCTCTCAGTCACAGTCAGAAGCTATTGTTGAAGTATCTAAGGACAGCAGACTGGTAGGTGATGAAAGACATGAATTAAGTGAGAGAGGATGCATGGCACCTACTGAATATGATGACCATGTGAGCTCATTGGCTAGAGGCAAAGAAGATGGCGTCTTGGTAGATAAAAGGGCCAATGCTGAAGGGAAAGTATACCCTTTTCCTCACGATGATTTTCTGGCTAAAAGGAGAAGAATAGGTAAAGAAGGCAGGTTAACAACTAATGGTGTGGCAGGAAATGCTTTATATGGTCATGGTTACCAAAGGGCCTTTTGCACTGGTTCTCCTAAAGGTTCCTTAGATGATGTAAGAACATTAGCCAATGCTGGCGGGTTTTTGTCAGTTCAAATGGATAATGAAGATCAAGTGAATAATTTTCAAAACCGTGCTCAATACCCTGGGCATTTTCTGGATCCTTTGGATGTGAGGGCCCGTGATGATTATACTTCTTTGCCGAGGACCACATTGCGGGATGACTATAACATACACAATGGTCGCCAACGGACATTTGCATGTGATAACTATGGTAGTTCCCTGGATCAAAGCAAACATGTGATTGATGATGATAGGTTCTTGTTAGATGATTCTGTGATAAGAGACTGCGATATTAATGTGGTTAAATCTGTGGCTATTAGTGATCACGACCTGAACTTATGTAGGCAAGAAAGAGAAATGGTAAAGGAACCTGAGCGGTTGATGGAGAGGAAATTGGAAAATAGACCTCATTTGGATGGTATCACTATTAGTGCCTTTGATCCTTCTGCCAGCCATTTGCATAATATAAGAAAAACAAATGCAGCTGGGAGGTTTCAAATCGATGAGAACGAACCTCGTTCTGGAACATGTTCCGGCGAAGGCTTCTCTTCTAAAACTGCTTTACTTCCATCTCATTGTGGTTGCAGGATTATTGAGGGTAGAAAGTACTCAGTTCTGGAAGAAAGATCAACTGAGAATATGGTGTACAAAGATCCACTTATACTGGCCACAAATGCTGGATATGTTGCGGATGAATACAAGCAAATACTAGATAACGCAAGGTATAGAAAGAGTGAGAGAGTAGATAATAAAGAGGCTAGTCATACACATACTAATCCTGTCATGTCAATGAAGTACCCTTGTTTTTCCAAACCGGAACAAAATTTATCTTCATTTCCTGATAAGTTTCCGGAGAAACAGCTCTCTCAGTTTACTGTCCCCCGTAATTTTGACCTCTCGCCCTCCATTTTTGATGATGCAACTATTACAAGGACTGTCCCTTACTCACCTGACCACCCCAACCTTTCTCATGGATGCTCTTCATCAAAGGAAGCTAGCCAAAATTCCACTTCAATGCAAAAAAACCACCCGCGTGATGGTTCTTTGGGGAACTTCTATCCTCCATCTAGTAATAGGTTGCTGCAGTATCCTTTGAAACCGGAAAAATCTAGCAGACCTCAAGATGCCACACTTGAATACGAAGATAATGGTTTTGCGATGAGCACATCAGGCCTCTGGAGTTCTTTGCTTCGAGAATCTTCCAATTCTTTTGTAAACCCTGACTTTTCTATGGACATGGATCTGAAGACCTCTGCTCCTGTTAATTACAGAGGTTCATTGTCTTCAAAGCTTTCTCCACCCTGCACTGATCCTGAGAACTTTGAAGACAAAAAAGGGTTGTTGGTTTATTACTCCAAATCAAGAGACCATGATTTTGCATATGATGGATATCTTCCTGAGGCATCAGAAAATCAGAGAAAGCATGTTCCTCGACATGGGATGGGCATTTTCGCTAGCAAATATTCCAGTTGTTCCGAATCTCAAGATCTGGGCATGGATATTTGTCCGCGAGAAAAAAGTTTGGCAATTTATGGGAATCAGCACTTCAGATTCTCTAGAAATATGAATCCCAGGGAACTCCACAAAAGTTCTCGAGCTAACTCCAATCTTAACAGGAGAAGTGTTTTTACTCGTTTGTCTTCTAAATCATCCCAGTTTAGTGAAGAGAGAAATGACATTGATGTTAATCAACAAGACTGCTATATCAACGCTACAGCTGATGAAGTCATGGAGATGTTGGAGCAGGATGATAATCTGTCACTGAGAAGGCTCGGGAAATCTGGAGTTGTTGGACAACCTAGAGAAAGTGCAGTCCATGAAAAGAAAACCCAATATCATATGGAAACCGAGCACTCTACAATGGAGAAGAAAAGGCTGAGTAATGCAACTCAAGCTACTGAAGATAGTACTGATGAAATCCCTAAAGAGACTCGAACTTTGAATTTCAAACGTCGTAGTGAAAGAAAGAACTTGGTTGGGATTAGTTCTGGTTCAGACTCTCATAGTAATCCCACGGATGCTAGAGAAGAGGTCAAAAGTTCCACTAGTTCAACTTCAAGACGCAAAAAGCTGGTTAGACCTGCTTTCAGTAAAACTGATATTGCTAGTGATGCTGCTACACGCGGTAATGAAACATTACAGCCTCCTGCTCCAATCCTCGACAAGGATGATAAACAGAGTAGTGAAACAGCCACCAGCTTACTTGAATCTGAGATTCCCATTGACAGTACCGGGTCTAGCAATGTGTTGGCTCCACACACTCGTCAAGAGGGGGACTGTAATAAAGAACCCCCATATCCCGAGGAGCAAAAAGACGCAGTAGCTCATGTATTGCCATCTGCAGGCATTGAGCATGGAAACGATGACCTCCATGTTAGTAGTTCAGAGGTTCCAACTGAAACATCTCAACAGTTGATTTCTGATATTCAAACTTCTGTTGATGGCATTTCAGCCAAAGATACCAATGCTACTAGCATCACCAGCTCGGACCTTCCGGAACCATCTTTTGAAGGGTTCGAACTTGGTGCTGATTGCAGGAACAACCTTATTGAGGAGAAACATCTAAAGAAAATGAAAATCATACCAACCGCTAAGAAAGATGTGAAGGCTTCTTCTTCTCAATGAAGCCAGCAAATGTTTCTTGGAAATAGATTTTCTGAATCCGCATCCCCCCGCCCCACCCCTCCATTTGCTGTGGTTTTCGTTCCTTACATCATCCGTGCAGGCTTAGAGTGTGTTAAAAAGCTTTTGGCAGCTCCGTGTACTAGCATCAATATGGATGTGCCTGTGAAAGAAGATATGACATTTGTTTCTCTCGAAAGCCAACCTTACACCACAGCTGATCGGTCAGGCTTCTACAACTGCCACGCTCACCTTGCCTTGCAAGATGGTTTTGTTCTTTCCTTCTTCTCTTTTACTTTTGTCTTTTGAATGATTTTGGTGATATGAGGTGGGATTGGTTATATGCCTGTTGTCTTATTCCCTCAACATAATCATCTTGTCATTTATTTCATGTTGAATTTGCCAGAATTGGCTGTGAATGCACAAATCAGTATTCCCTGTTTATTTTGGTGTTGGCTATGAGAATTGTGAAGTCTCCTCATCTGCTTCATATTTTTCAAACCAAGTTTTGTCAGTGAAAAATCGAACATTTGCTTGGCATGAGATCATGAGGCATTCATCTCTGGCGCAGTGTCCATTGATCATTTGTGTGTGAGATGTATCTAAAACATTATTAAGTTTCTGCATTTTCCGTGACAATTCAATTAATAAGAAAAAGTTGATAGTAATTCAAGATGGCAGATTTCTAATGATGCCATCGAACAACTAGTCTTTCAATTACGATAACAATCACCATTTTAAGTAGGCGTGAAAAAGAAGCTTGGTATCTCCCGTTGCTTTCTAAGTTAGCGATCCTCCCACTTCTCTATGCCAATAGCCACTCATAGAGGCAAGTACATTCCCTTCGAAAAACACAGTTGTCAATATCCTATTTGCTCGTAATAACAACAGGACCGGATAACATTCCACTAGAATGAGAATGTTAGATAGTATCACACTCATTCCACACCATCCTTTTATCTTATCTTGCTTTTCAATGACTATTCTCTCTGTTGTGTTATTGGATTGTCTCATTATAAGTGGCCTACATTATAAGTGGCCTGCTATTTTACACATAAAATATAATTTTCTTAATTTACATGTCCAATTGGTATAGGCCACTAATAATAGGACAAATGAAGTATAACTTAAGAAAATTTTCAATAAAATACCAATTATACAGTAGATAAAAAATAAAAAAATAGAAAATTGGATACTAGCGCTAAAGCTTTTTCCTACTCTTTCATAAATCTGCAGATATCGATAAGTCATAAGCTTTTGTGAAATTTGAACATACGAAATGGATATTTTGATATATTTAACTCTATTAATTTTCAATCACTAGTTTGCCAACTCCATCAATTAATTCACTCTAATGTGACTAATTCGTATATAAATTACCACATTCGTGCTTCATACAAAAGCAAAAAAGAAAAAAGAAAGAAAAGAAGAAGAGCATTCTTCATTGATGATATTTAACTGATTTACGCATCAATACTAGTTAAACAATGAAGAGTGGAATTAGTCTCAAATAAGCCCATGTGATTCCATGCATCCATCGACACCTAGACGTTGACTTTTCATGACACGATTAGAAGAATGTGATTCCATTGCAAGATCCTTCACATGGTCAATGCCACAAACGCCTCTCTACGTACTATAAATAGGACATGCTTCGACTGTCATAAAAATCGTGTCGAAAAACAATGGATCATTAATTTTGGGATGGTTGTGAGAAGAGAAGAGGTCTAGCATGAAAGATGTAGAGGTTTATTGGACAGCCAGGAATGGCTTGCCTATAGAAGCCTCTCGCCACGACATCGGATATATGTCGTGTCGCGGCTTCTCGGGCGAGTTGATTCCTGGTTAACTGATGACCTCTGATTATTCATGCTCGATCTTCTTCTTTGATGATGTCACATTGTTTGAATGTGTATAAAGGAGAATTTTCCCTTTGTCTATTAGCAAAAATCTTGTAGATAATTAAGAATTCGAGCAAGCGTGGATAGCGCGACAACAAACGGGTCTAGCATGAATAGATAGGAGGTTATTAAGTTAGCCAAGGATGACTTGCATATGTGTTTCTTGCGCATACTTCCAATTGTTTTTGGAAGTTTGGTTCGGTTTGGTTTGTAAGCAAGCTCGTCCTTGGGTATTTGATGGCCTCTTATAATTTATGTTTGATCTTACAATAAATCATATAAAGATCTGGGATTCAATTCCATGCCTCATAGTTTAATGGTATCCATCC
>JAYDZE010414241.1:0-15201 GCA_034509125.1 Monilaria moniliformis | reverse complement strand
TTATGTTTGATCTTACAATAAATCATATAAAGATCTGGGATTCAATTCCATGCCTCATAGTTTAATGGTATCCATCCCCTAAGACTATGCATAGTCGTTATTACATACTCTCCCATCTATAGAAAAAATTGCCACAATTTTCTTTTCGGTCTGTCCGCAATTTTTTTTTGCCACTTTTCATTTATAGTACTAAGATTTGTACAAGTGACAACACTCATTACACATTTAAAGTAAGACTTTACTCTACTAACACACCATCAATTATTTTACTAAAATCCGTATCATCTGCAATGTGACAATTTTTTTATGACAAAGTAAATATTAATATAGATATAACACATCAGTCGACATATATTTATATGACATACTGCTGCATCTACACAAATCATCTATCCTGCTTTTTTTTTTGTCTCATCTTGTTTCACTATCAATCCTAAATAGATGTGCCATGCATTCACCTACATTGAAATGTTCCTCTTATAAAATTAATACCATACAATACAATATTTGATAACAAACCACAATAATTCAAATAAGCCACAATTGATTATAGTTCTTCCATAATCAAATACTCCATAATTAATTCTTGAATATATATTTGTACTTGGCATAATTAAATTTATTATGCTAATTAATCACCAAAAGATTAATTAAAGTTAAATCAACGTCCAAATAATCAAAATAGGCAGCCCAAATTAATCCAATAAATTAAGCTTAATTCTTTATCCCAATTTACAATTTTAGTAAAGGCCCAGCTGAATCCTTAGTCATAGGACCAAATAAATTCAATGACCTAGCTAATAAAATGATCCAATTACTCTAATTATTGAGGCCCAATAAATGGCCCAAATATAATTCTTTTTTTTTAAGGGCCCTAAGTTAGAGACCAGCTCATCTCTCTCTCTCTCTCCCCTTCATTTCCGATCTCTCTCTCTCTCTGATACTAGCAGAAAACCCTCTTCTGATTTCTTCATCTCAAATTCCGGTGAGCTTCTCACCGTGTCCCCTTACACGCCTCGGATCAGCTCAGAAGGCTTAACCAACAACACAAAGCTCAAGGTCACTTATTTTCTATTTTGTTTTACAAGTCTCTGTTTCTATTCCAGTTTGATAATTCATATGTGTATGTATATATATATTTATATTCTACTATTTCACATAATTGCAAGATATGATTTAGGTCCTGTGTAGTGTTCTGTAGAAAAGTACGAAATTGATGTTGTGTCTGCACTATCAAACTATATATATATTTGTGTTGCATTTGCCGTGATCACTTGATTTTGATGTGAAATCAGGTTATGCTTTCTATTGGTTTTTCTGTTTATACGTTTAGGCTGGCTTAGTTTGCAGAAAATAACACACCATTGCTTGTATTAAGAACAGGTTACAGGATTGGATAACATTATACTAGAATTAGAATATTTCAATTCCATCAATTCCATCAATGCAGATAATGTAACTTGGCCTTTTGACAGGTAGACATCGTCTTACCGCCGGCGCTGCCTGCATCACATGCTTCGTCAACTCCGTACGCGGCGGCGCCCCCGCTATGGCGCGCACATCTGCGCCCTAATCGCGGCGGTGCTCCTCCTCCTCTCGGTGTCTCTCCTCTACAGCCGCCTGTCCTTCTTCAGTTCGCAACCCCAACACCCCCACCATCACTCACTCGATGAGTCCTTCAACCCTCTCCTTGACGATCTCGACTCTGAAGCCCTCACCACCACCAATCCCAACGACGATCGCATTGACGAGCTCGACGACGCCATTTTGGAAGAGGGCAGCAGCAACAGTAACGAGGAAATCCTCGCCGACGAAGAGGATGAGGACTCCACCACGCAGAATCAGGGCGCTGCCGGTACGTCTAGTTACTTTTTTGACCATGTAAACGGCGTCGTTCGGAGATCTTTCAATCGACGTTCTATTGATGAATGGGAAGACTATGTTCCTTTCAATTTGAAACATAAGTCTGACTTAGGGTTTGGCATTGATGAGTCTAAACCCGTGTTTGGATCGGATGATGTTTTGGTGGACGATAAGTTGAGAACAAAATTGAGCGAAGTTAGGAAAATTGAGGATGCATTGCTGGTGAAGGGGTCTGTATTGAGGGAAGGGTGGGGAGATTGGTTCGAAAAGAAGGGTGATTTTTTGAGGAGGGACAGGATGTTCAAGTCGAATATTGAGATTCTGAATCCTTTGAACAACCCAATTTTGCAGGATCCTGATGGAACAGGTGTAACTGGATTAACTAGAGGCGATAGGATTTTCTTGAAGGGTCTACTAAATGAATTTAAGCGAACTCCGTTCTTGGCTAAGAAGCCGTTGGCTGTTTTTGAATCACAAGACGTCGTTGTAGGAGAAAGAGGCACTGAACATGATAAGGAGGTCAGTAGAGTGGAGAGAAGAGCTTTGACCAATGACAATATTCGCACGGTGAGGAGGAATGAGGGTTTAGAGAGAGAATACTATGCAGATGGCAAGAGGTGGGGTTATTATCCAGGTTTGGATGAAAGGTTGTCATTTGGGAATTTTATGGATGCATTTTTCAGAAGAGGGAGATGCAATATGAGAGTCTTCATGGTGTGGAATTCGCCTCCGTGGATGTTTGGTATTCGGCAGCAGAGGGGCCTGGAGAGTCTTCTACATCATCACCCAGATGCGTGCGTGGTGGTGTTCTCTGAAACAATAGAACTCAATTTCTTTAGTGGATTTGTGAAAGATGGGTAACGTCCTTAAAATTTCAAGCTTTTCTTGTTTTGTTCTTTATGTTTTGCATGTGCTTCGTGTCTTGTATGTTGAGATGCATGCGTCCAGCATACAACATTAAGGATTTTTGTCCATGGGATGCTTACCTTAAACATTTTCTTACTGGTCAAGTGCAGCTTCGGCTTTTTTCTCTGCTGTGTAATTTAAAGTTTCTTTTTAAAAATTTTGAAGATATAAAGTGGCTGTTGTGATGCCAAATCTCGACGAGCTGCTGAAAGATACACCAACACACATATTCGCTTCTGTTTGGCATGAGTGGAAGAAGACAAAATATTACCCAGTTCACTACAGTGAACTAATCAGGCTAGCCTCCATCTACAAGTAAGCAATTGAATTGGGTTTAAGATGTCTGTCTGTTTCTCTATTTTTGTCTGCGTGTATTTTACCTTTGGAACTGACTTTCTTAATTGAGAGTCTCAGACTGATGCATGCTATACTACTTCGGTTGAAATGCTAGGATGAGGAATTAGTTTAAATTTTTGTTTCGATGAAGAAATGCTGCTTAAATTAAATATGCATATGAAAAAAAGATAGAGATCTTGAATTTGTGTACGGTGATTTCTTGATTAAACGGAGATGAAGGGAAGTGTTTCCCCGATTAGATCATGGTGTGCCAGTATACTTATATCTTGTTCTTTTATGAACTTTAGATATGGTGGAATCTATCTTGATTCAGACATTGTAGTGTTGAAACCTCTCTCTGAACTCAATAACACTGTTGGATATGAGGACGAGCGTGGTGATAAAACTTTGAATGGTGCTGTGATGGTGTTCAGAAAGCACAGGTAATATAGAAATTTCCTTTCTGCTTCTGTGTTTAGTAAGTTTTCAACTCGTGCTTTATGTATCTTAGTCTCAACTGTCATTTTGCAGCATTATCCATTTCTTATATTGGCATCCTCTATAATCTATATAAAGTTAGTTCTTCGAATAAAGCAGCAGAAAGGAACTGATTTATATGGTCAACACTAAATTGCATATGAGGCCTTGGTTGAACGTTCACGCGTTCTTAGTTGATATTCTAAATTTCTATGCAGTCCTTTTATTTCATCGTGCTTGGAGGAGTTTTACGCATCATATGATGATGCCCAGCTGCGGTGGAATGGAGCTGATCTTCTAACAAGAGTGGCCAACCAATTTTTGAGTAACAAAGACATTGCCGATGTTAATGGTGAACTCCTGTTGCAACCAGCTTCTGTCTTCTTCCCCTTCGACCATAATATAATCTCAAGGTATATACATTATCTTGTGTGCTGTTTTGCTACTAAAGGGATGCATTTACAGATTTACTTAATATGATAAAGCTTTTACTTCAAACTTCATCCTTTTTGTCAATAATCGGAGAGGAAAATATTTGTTTTGTCAGCTTGCCTGGATCTGTTTGCTATAGATCATTTACTACTGAAATCAACACTACTTCTTATGACCTTTTTCCGATATGTGTCTTTTGGTTAGATTCAGCTCTGCATAAGTGTGGACAGTCTTGTTTCATTGCATTTTCATTAAAGTGGATGACTTGCATAAAGTGTCAATTACTAAAATTTAGGATCCTTGTTTTTTAAAGCCTTCTCCAATATAAGTTGCTAATATATCTCATATCGACAAGTTCTCTAAAAATACATATAACATATTGCATCTAGCTTCTGCAGAGCACATTTGGGTTTATGACTAATTAAGATAGATGTAATGATCCTAGGTTGTGGTCCAAGTCTTTTACATTTTCCTTTCGTCGTTCAGACGACATTTTCTTGCTGATTGCAGAATAATGCTAATTAGAATATATCTTGAAACTTTTTCTCAGATACTTCACTGCTCCGCAAACAGAGATCGAAAAACACAACCAAGATCATCTCTTTAACAAAGTTATGCATCAATCAGTCACCGTTCATCTATGGAACAGCGCGACATCTGCTCTAATTCCGGAGTCTGAGAGCCTTGTTTTTACGCTGCTTAATCAGTATTGTATCCATTGCACTGATGCATTATGATGATCTATTGTAGCAGAGCATGTCCTTTTGGCCTATTGCTGTCTGTATAATGTATATATTTAAGAACCTAAAACAATTTTGGGATGTACTGATTAGCATTGCGGCAAAAGATGCAAAAATTTGAAGAGTTTTAAGAATACGATCATTTTGTGATGTCTCTTAGCTGTGTACAGTGTCTTATTTTGGAAGCATAGACTAATGCTTGTAAAATTTTCTAATGAATCTGATTAAATTAGATATCCATGTAATGATGTAATACCATATTATGTGGAGGTTGATAGGGGTTGCAAGAACTGGTCGCATGTCGTATTTTGAGGTCTATGAGAGAGAGAGAGAGAGAGGGTGGTGAGAAAAAGGATTCTTCCATTCCTTGTGGTGGGCTAACGGGAGCATGTTCATCATAAATCACATTTCATCATTGCCTACTGTAATTGATGATCATGTTACACTTCTTTTCTTTTCTCCACCAAATTTTGTCGAGTTGTGGTGATTGACATTACGATTTTTGTTGAAAAGGACCACCTAATTTAAGTGTGTTTGTGTTTTTTTTTCTTGAAACATAAGAAACTAATATTTTTGTAAGGTAAATAGAGAAATAATTAATAATTACTGGCAGTTTGATAACTAAAAGAATCAATAGTTAGTCAACAACTTGTCGGTTGAAATAGGTGTACAAAAAATTAGATAGTGTATATTCCGAAAAAATTAATACTTTTATTTTTAAAAATTTTTGTTCAATTATTAAACGACATGATACATGAATGGTTTTTTATCTATTAATATTCACATGTATTATTAGAATCCTAAAATGAAAAACTTAATCCAAGTCATATAACAATTTAGACGAGTCCTGGTAGAGTCAGGGGCGGACATATGCAAAAAAATTGGTAGGGGCTACATTTCCTAAATATTCTAAATCTTTTTCGATAATTCGGATCATTGATAGGGACTTTTGCATAACAAGTGTCATTTCTCAACGGTTTTTCATTTTTAATTGCTTTAAGTTTAGTTATCCATTTTTCTATTATGAATAAATATATTATATGGTTGAAACAAATAATCATTGTTGCAAGCTGTTATAAACTAATATATTTGTTAATTAATCTTTTCGGTATATTGGTCTCAAATATGGGCTGGCTATTGATGGGCTCTAACTGCAAATACTATTGGTCACAACTAGCCATTAGCCACGTGGCCCGCCTCCTGTTGAAACGGTGCAATTCTTTCCGTTTGAACTTGAATATATGTTTTGCAATTACTAAAAAAATGGAGAATAAGAAATTATAATTCTGAAACTGCAAAATATATTAACAGCGATAATCATAATCCAGCCGTGGAGTTTATAATATATAATATTAATTTTCTTCAATAAATAAAGATTCAAAGCGATTTATGTAATAGTTTTAGATTGCAGAGAATCGTATTTCAAATTTGTAACGATTATAACATATTTATAAAATATTATAAATTCAATTTATCGATACTCGATTAATGTTTACTAATTTTTATTTAAAATAGATGCATCCTACATTATCTCTTATAAAATTATAAAAATTGAAATACTAGCTAGGCCTAGAAGGTTGGCAATGCTAATTATAGGGCACAACTCTTATTTTGTTTACATATAGAAGAATTGTGACGACTTCACGGTTGGCTATTATTATTGATTTCAATGAAAAAGCATATATATATATATATATGCTTATTTTGTTTAATCAAATGACTCACAATTACTTTTAGTTCGACAATAAGAAAGTGTTGAGATTCAAACCCTCTCATATATATATATATATATAGCCACCAGCATATGTCATAGATGATTCATCCAATTGCATTAATGAAGAACTTACCAAAAATAGAATAAAATAAACAAATCAAAGAACAAACACAATTTGGTCTCTAATTTGATTTGATAATTGTGTAGGTTCTTTAGGTGGACTTCATACACTTATTACACTACTAATTATTCTAATATGAATATTTATGATACATCAACTCATATTATATTTTTTGAAACGAATTCATTTTTTTTTTTTTTATAATTGAGGATGAAGAATGGTAAAATTTAATCTGAATTCTAAACTTCTCTATTATAAATAGGAGGTCGTACCGTTTGATATACTGCTATTCAAAAGCATCCAACTCAAAAGCATCCAACTCATATTATATTAAACAAGTTAAATTACAAATTAACTTTTAATTGAGTAATCGTGGAACAAATTTTTAGGTTTCTTCCTCTAATAAAATATATAGCTCTATAATTAAGTGCGGTGGCTGCTGAAAAAGACAACTTTTGCGATGATTCTTTTAAAATCACTTCCCATTTTAAGACCCCAACTCCACCACCAAAACTATCTACTTCAATTAGAATCAAGAAATTTACAGACAAAATCCCTTCGAATCTTCAACTGCTCTGTTTCAAGGTACTTCAAAATTCCAGTAACTGCCTATTTCCATCTTATAATGTTGATATAGCGTTTGTTATTCTTGAAAAAACCCAGTATTTCTATATTTGGTGACTGCGTTGAATTTCTTCAGGATGAACTTAGCTATTTTTATGCTCTTTTACAGATTTAGATGCTTTTTCTGTTATACTGTTTGTAAGAATTTATTTGTAGGATGTCTGAAAGCAGAGTAAAGCATAAGAAATAACTAATGATGTTTTCTGATTTGCAAATGATGTCATCTTTGTAAAAGTGATGGTAGTTACTAATTACTTATTACATAAAAAACTGATCTTGATGCATAAACAAGTTTAGAATTTGATGTTTGGAATTGGTGCAAATCTATGTATTCTTGATTCATTTGACAAGATGATACCTTTTAATTCTACTACACTTAGCTTTAAATGTGGATTCTATTGCAAAGAGGGATTAGAGATCTCACCCATAATTAGAAATTGGGGTCTGGTTTTATGAAGATGGAAGAAATGCTAGTTTTTTATATATATTTTTTATGTAATTCCAATATTAAATGTAAGGACCATGACGTTGTAGATTCGAATCTGAGATATTTGGCCTCAGGTATTAACCACTCTACCGCTAAGCCAACACACACGGAATTGCTAATATTTGAGTTTTGATGATGTTGTGTGATTTGTATAATGAAATCCAACTTTGTAGATAATGATGTAGTTACTGCATAACTATCGCACATTGATGCATAAAGACGTTCAGAATTTAATGTTTTCCGGTGAAAATCTATATATAATTGGTGTTGGTTTCTTGAATGTAGATCATCTGTTCCTTTGACAAGATGATATCTTTGAATCTATTTGTTACTTGGTGTTAGTTTCTTTGAATCTTCTTGATACAAGTATGTATGCTTTGAGCTACATAGATGCAGGATTCTATTGCAGACTGGGATTAGTAAGTGAATACTAGGTAGCAGTTGCGAGTTTCTCGTCTGAAACATGTAGGGTTTTAGGAGGGCGGAAGAGCTGCTGATGTTTGAGCTTTGATGCAGATTCAGCACATCCATAAATATGGCGCGTTCTGCCCTTGATGAGCTGTCAGCAACTGGTGCTTTCGTTAGGACTCCTTCAACTTTTCGTAGTTTGATTTCAAGGGACCCCAACTCCCAGTTCCCTGCTGAAGCCGGGAGGTATCATTTGTATGTGTCTTACGCTTGTCCCTGGGCTTCGAGGTGCATCACGTACCTCAAGATCAAAGGGCTCGACAAAGCAATAAGTTATAGTGTAAGTCTCTCGACATGAACTAGTAACAGAATGTGGTTAACACAGTGTTTGATCGTTGTTTATACTAAGTTTCTTTGATCTATCAGTCATGCAAGCCGATATGGGGAAGAACGAAGGACACTGATGAGCACATGGGATGGATCTTTCCTGCCTCCAACGAAGAGGAACCGGGTGCAGAGCCTGACACTCTCAATGGAGCGAAGAGCGTAAGAGAGTTATACGAGTTTGCAAGTTCAAATTACTCGGGCAAGTTTACAGTTCCGGTATGTGGCTTCTTCGGATAGCAAACGCAGTATTTTTAAGTATGGCACTATTTGGACGGCTTTTGATAGGGTTGTACCTTTTGCCAGGTTCTTTGGGATAAGAAGCTCAAAACAATTGTGAACAACGAGAGCGCGGAGATCATCCGCATGTTCAACACTGAATTCAACGACATTGCTGAGAATGCAGCTTTGGACCTCTACCCTCCTCACTTGCAAGCCCAGATCAACGTAGTAAACGATTGGGTGTATGATGGGATCAACAATGGCGTCTATAGATGTGGATTTGCAAAGAAACAGGAACCCTATGACGAGGTACACTACACTCAAGGCTCATGTCCGAATACTAGTTTGCTCGATTGCTTGCTCCATTTTGAAGCAAATATTCGTGTACCTTTGCAGGCTGTAACGAAGTTGTACGAAGCTCTAGACAAGTGTGAAGAGTCTCTCAGCCAGCAACGGTATATGTGTGGCAATACACTGACTGAAGCAGATGTGCGCTTGTTCGTCACCCTCATAAGATTTGATGAGGTAATTTCACTGAGTAAAATCAAATGATACTTCATGACTGATTCCTTCAAATTCATATTGAATATCTACAAGATAGCAAATGTGTAGAATCTGATCATCCAGATTCGGATTTTCTATCACAGGTTTACGCAGTTCACTTCAAATGTAACAAGAAGTTACTACGCGAGTATCCGAACATCTTCAACTACACCGAGGACATTTTCCAGATCCCCGGAGTTAGCAGCACGGTGAACATGGAACACATCAAGAGGCATTACTACGGCAGCCACCCGAGCATCAACCCGTTCGGGATCGTTCCTCAAGGTCCGAACATCGACTACTCGGCTCCACACGACAGAGACAGGTTCCCTAAGTAGGGGTGTCATGGTGAGTCTTATGTTGTACTCCATCAGTCTGTAACATACCAGTCCAAGTTTGTTCTGTTTGAGTTCATGTGTAATAAAAGTTTCGAGAAATGAATAATGTTATAAGGTTTTCAGTTATTTGCTTGTCCATTTCTGGTGAAGTTGATTGAAAAGGTTTGATTTTTGCTGCTAAACTTGTAATAACTAGTGCTGGATTCACTCATTTGCTTATCCAAATTTTCCGGCGAGCCTTTCAAGGCTGAGTTCGTCGGTAAAAGCGGCTATCGTCCAAATTTTCCGGCGAGCCGCAGCTCCTATACATACCAAAACTGATAATATCCATCGTGTTAATATTAAAATGTGCAGAGCCAACACAATTCATAAGATTATTTTCATATGCTAAAGAACAACATAGCAGAATCAGTATATGCATTCGGATCAGCCATCAATTGCCATTCCTAGAAAGCTTCAATCTTCAATTTAAGCTCAATGTTTTCTAAAAATTCGCAAGAGCATAAATTCAGATTGCGACGAGCTTCGAAACCCTAGATCCTACATACATATTCGAAATCCCCAAATTTGTGTATACAAACATATAACAAACACATCCAATTGGAAATTAGGGCAGCTCTTGATCGTGGAAACTGGCCGGATTTTCAAAATTCCGCTTGATGACTGGACAGGCAGACGGAGAGAGAGAGTTTTGCTTGCTCGCACTGGCGGCGCTTGACGGCGGTGCCGCCACTGGAGCAGAGGGTGCGGACGGCGTCGGACTCCTCAGGACAGGCGACCGCCACCATGCACTCGGCCAGCGACCGGTTGAGGTGGCGGCACGCCGCCTCGCGCGTCGGCCCCGCTGAAATCCGGCGGTGGCACTCGGATAGTGCGCGGTAGAGCCGATCGCAGCCGTGGAAGGCGGCGTTCGGCGGGGGCGAGTTTCGGTCGCTAATAGACATATTGTGGGTCCGGAATTTCAATTCACAGCTCACTTTTTTTCTCGGTTATTTTCTTTCAATTATTTATTTAAATATCTTTAAAAAAATATACCATCTAAATAATTAAATAGTTTTGCTAAAATTTTAATTATTTTAATTTTTTGTCGGCCCAATTGTTGTAAAGGGCTCGACTTTTATTCAGGCCGAATACTAAAAAGGGAAAAAGAAGAGCAAAGGGCTTGAACCTTCAATTTGATCCAAAATTTCTGACACTATTACTGCTTAGAATTCCACAGAAGGGGCAGAGACAGAGGAAAAAATGCAACTAGCATCAGTGGCACCCACCACAGCTTCTTCTCTCTCTAAACAGGTACCTAATTCTTTCTATTTCGTTCTTGAATGTATGAAATTTGTGTGAAGAAACTTGGAGAAAGGGTTTTGCAGATGAAGAAATTCAAGATTTTGGGGGAGCATGAAGCAAATGGCAACTTTCACAAACAAGATAAGGTGAAGCTGTTGAGATTCTTGGCCCCACATCTTGTGGCTGCAGTTGTAGCCTTATCTCCCATCTCCAATCCTCCTGGTAATTAAGAAAAGAAAAAAAGAAAAAAGCAAACCATATCCTTAATCTCTCCAAAGTTACAGATTATCTGCTTTGTAATAATAGCGTTGATCGATACCCTCTTTTGTAATAATAGCGTTGATCGATCAAGCGTCATTGCTGTAAATCACACCTACTATTAGAGAATCTAGATGAAGCTGTGGATAATTTGATAGATTCAAGATGCATATTTCCATGATCATATGAGAAACTGGAGAAATGACAGTTGATTTGCTATAAATGTGCAGTGTCATTGGGAGAGACTCTAGATGTGCATAAAGGCGCCACCTTGTTCCGCCGGTCTTGCATCGGATGTCACGACGCCGGAGGAAACATAATACAGCCTGTGAGTCCAGTCGCAGCAAATAGGCTCTAAATCACAAAACCTCAGTGTTTTTCAACTAATTCGGCTGTATTTTTCAGGGCGCGACACTCTTCCTGAATGATCTTCAAAGGTAAGCAAACAACATGCTTTGGTGCCCCCCCCTCTCTCTCTCTAGCTGAGCTGTGTATTGTGTGCTGTGTAGAAATGGAGTTGACACGGAAGAGGAAATTTATCGAGTTACATACTATGGGAAAGGAAGAATGCCGGTAAGTTCAAAATTCAAGAAAAATTAATTTGAGTCTAAGAGGTGTTTGGCTAAGTGTGTATAAGATGTTTCAAGAACTTATAAGTTGTCAAGTATTTAGAGAGAGAAAGAGTTAGATGAAATTAGACGTATGTTGGAAATAACAAATCATAGTATGGTTATATTCGTAGATTGATTGTTGCTTATAAAATCTTGAAACAATAAATCTTATTTTCATAATACGAAATTATTTTGCCAAATATTTCTGAAGAGCTCACAAACTTCAAAGCAACTTATAATCTTTTTAGGAGCTTATAAGCTAAGCCAAAAACCCTCGGAGTCGAAACGCATGACCACTTAGTCATGAGATCCGTCACTCTACCAACTAGATCACCCCGTCGTTGGGGATTTCAATTTCCGAATTTGATGTGCATAACATGGGCTGTTGGTGCAGGGGTTTGGTGAGAATTGCACGCCCAGAGGTCAGTGCACATTTGGGCCTCGACTGCGCGAAGATGAGATTAAATTATTGGCCCAGTTTGTGAAGTCGCAGGCAGATCAAGATTGGCCCAACATACAAAATCAAGGAGATTAGTAGTTTAAATTTCGTTTTCTATATAATTAGTAAGCAAATATTTTATACTCTTTCCGTCCTATTTCAGATGATCCACTTTTATTTTTGGTTTGTCCCAATTTAGATGACTCATTTCCTTATATGACAAAAAATTAGAAAATAATAAGGGATCAATTAACTTTTTCTCTCTATTCATTAATTTAACTAACAACTTTTTTTCTATCCTTATTAATTCATCCACCAACTCTTTCTCTCTCCACTTAAACTCCCTAATAAAAAGCTCATAAAATATCGTGCCGAAACCCAAATTGGTCATCTGAAATGGGACGGAGGGAGTATTATTTAGGGGATTAATAATCATGTGTTTGTGAATCATTGATACGTCCCAAAAATTATTAAAATAGAAAATGAAAATTGAAATACCTTAAACCGGAAATTAGTGAATATATTATGTAGAAAATTGCTTTTAAGACCCTCATAAGTGTAGCTTAAAATGCTTTGGCACACAAATTTGTGATAATTAAATGTTATCTTAATGAAATATGGTTTAATTCATTTTGTAAAAACCACAAATGTACACACAATACAATTATTTTATTACTATTTTGAGATTAGATCTATGCTCCGAGTAAATTATACACAATTAGTCATCGGATATAGGATATTATTTAAATATTAAATGAGAATCCAACGAAAGCAACACTAATTCAAAGACCATAAATAACTTAATGAAATTTTCGTTTTCTTCTATTAAAAAAGACCATAATAATTAACAATAATGTATTTCAATTGATTTATACACATTGGATAAGGAAAAAAAACGTAAAAAATCTTGGCCGGTTGCCGCTTTGCATATATTTAGGACCGAGCAAAATTTCCATAATCTGAATAACTGAATCAAATCGAAATATTAAATTCGGCTTGGATTTTTCGGATTTTTTTTCTTCAAAATTCAGATTTTCGGTTCAGTTATGACTTATGATTGATTTTCTTAAAACCGAAAGAATCCGATGAATTATATTTAAATTTTTATTTATGTATTATATTGAAATAAAATATTTTATTCAAATATTATTTTATTTAAATATGTATAACCTAATATATATAATAATTAAAAAATATTATTCTCTTCATTGTAGATTAAAAGAAAAAACAAAGATTGTAATTATGATTTATGGTCCACAAGTTACAAATATGTGAGTCTACATTACAAATAAGGATGGTTCTAGCATTATATTAACGATATTAACAAAAAAATTATATTTTGTAAAAGTGATGTTACTTTAAATATAATATTTCACAAATAGGCACCACCATAAAAATGACGAGATATTTTTCCTAAATGAAAATATTAAATTTAAGTGGGGGAGAATCATGGAAAATATTATGAGGGGCCAACTTTCTCGATTCGAGGCTTTTTAGGCAAACTATGAATTGTTTTTAGTAATTCAATCACAAATATTTTCTGTAAATGTATCTTTTTATTGGATAAATGTAGACCTGAGATCGAAATTTAGAGAAGGCAATTTTTTCCAGTGTAAATAATTTTCATTACGAATACAGTTACTTTAGATTCGAATTCAGAAAGGGTTGAAAATTTTATTTTTTCAGTACAATTAACAAATACATGTGGTGTGCGAGAGAAAGAGAGAGTGGTCCTTCTCTTCCGTTAGGGCCAGCTTTCTCTTTTATGTCATTGTTTGTCAATCATGGACACCAACAACAATTCCAAACTAAAGACAAATATACTTCCTCTCCCTCTCTCTCTCTCTAACCTTAGTTGTACCCTTCCCCAGATAATAAGTTTTTTCTTTTAAATTTCTACTTTTTTAAATACTTGATTTTTTGTAAGAATTATGAACCTTGCATTTAATTTTATATACAGTTGTCATATAATAAGATTCAAACACATAACTGCGAAAGCAGAAATACTTTATTGGTTAACCGCAGTTATCTTATACGTTAAATGTAAATGATTCATAATTTTTACGTTAAATGATATTTTTATTTGATCGTGGTTCTATTTTATATATAGAATAGTGTTGGTTAAAATAAATATCTTGTTATTACGATAATGCGGGAATACATGTATTGAACATATAAAGTACTTGCACTCGCAATGAAAATTAACTTACTGAAAGAAAAAATTGACCTTTCATAATTTGAACTCAGTTCGTAATATCCAACAAAGAAAATATATCGAGTACTCAGTTCGTAATATCCAACAAAGAAAATATATCGAGTAACTAAAAAAATCCAAATTCTCACGATAAAAGAAGATTTTTATTACAACCTTGCTCAATTCTTAATTAATATTTTAATTAGATTCTCATTAGCCAAGAACCCATAAAATTGTGGAATGGTTAACTTAAAAACTCGAGATGTTATATATTTCGCCATCATGATTATCTATCCTAAAGTACACGTTTTATAAAAAATGATGATACTATCAAGACATGTCACATATTTGATAGAGTAAATAATTGAAGTTGAACGCTTGGCGGAGAGAATCGAACCCGGGACCTCACTGAGGAGAGTCCCTTGATATCAAAGCCTTTGCCATTAGGCCACAAAGCTCGGATATGATATATGCTACATTTATGTGTAGAGAAACAAACACTCACCTTTTTCTTTTAGAGAAAAAAGTTAAAAACTCTTTGACAACGAAAAGTAAGGGTGTAACATGTGAAGAATTTCAACCCTTGACCTATTTCATAGCTACACTTGGCAAAACTAAGGATTTATTTATGTAAGAATCTTCAAACTTCATATATATATATATATATATATATATATATATATATGGGCGGACGCAGAATAAAATTGATAAGAGCTATGTAATTTCTAGAATATTTATTTTGGTGATTTAAATCATTGATAGGGGCTTCTGGATAACGATTTACATAAAATTGGATAAATTTAAGATGTGTTAGCCTATA
>JAYDZE010414130.1:0-16732 GCA_034509125.1 Monilaria moniliformis | reverse complement strand
CAAACCTGAAATTGGGAATAGGTTAGAAGATCTAGGGTAGATATCAATATCTACACGTGGAGAAGGCGCGAGCAATCGTCAGATCTTTGAAGATCTAATTACTGTAAGTATTCAGATCCGCAAAAACATGATTTAAGATTTAAATTCTAAAAAATGTGTTTTATGTGCATTCTAGATAGCAGATCTGTAAATAAAATTGGCTAACAATTTTTTCTATATCATCCTGGAAAAATCCTGGAAAATGGAAAATTCCTTCATTGGAATGAAATCCCCACATCTTTTGCGTTATAGACTGAGTGGTTATCAGGTTATCACTGAAGGTTCCTCTGTTGATTTCTTGCATAAGAAAAACTAAGTTTCACAACCTAGATAGACGTAGACAATCTATCGTGAAATGTTGCAATGTGAGTCCAAAATGTTTACTAACCTTGGTAAACAAAAGACACTGGTGTGATATAGCACTAAAAGGATTCACGTGAGATAAATCTTTCTTGTTGATTACTGAAAGACGAGGTCTCGTAGATATTTATTTCTTAATCTTTCTATATAAAATTGAGCATGCACTGCTTTGATTTATCAAAAGGTGCCCAAGAATCGTAATAACTTGGGTAGTGGTAATTAATGACTAAGAGGTGTTAGGGTTGTTATGCACTAAATCGTGTCCTGGGAGAGTACGGGTTGCTAATATCCTGAAGAGTAGTTCAATAAAAGGTTTTATTATACAGAAGCCCGAACGATTTGGAACTTATTTCAATATATAATAAATAAAGAATTTTGAACTAGAGCACTCTTGGTAAAAGATATTAATTAATTAAAACCAACAGCAGGTTTAAATTAATTAATGGATATTAGAATCTTAAACATGGGAAAATAAATTAATTCAAAGGAAGCCTAGATTTTCTGTAATTTGGATTTGGACGGATAAGCCAATATTAATTTCTATAGTGGTACAAATTAATATTTTGTTGGGCTTATATTAAATTTGGGCTCAATTTAATTAGTAAAGCCCAACAGGGAGGTACAGTCCAAATTTCTTTGGATTCATAATCTGGCCCATTATAACTCTATATATAGGAGAAAGGAATGAAGAGAACTTACTTTTTAACCTAAACCTAGCTAGCAATTTCGAAAATGAACTAGCACACACACTACATAATTTTTGAATTTTGCTAGGTTTTAAAGCTAGTTTTTTGTTCTCTTCATTCTCTTTCAAGTCCTGTAGGTTTGATAGGTATTGTTCCACCACAATATTCAAACCTAGGAGTAGAGAACGGATTAGAAGATCTAAGGTTGAAAACATTCAACTCACGTTGAGAAGGAGCAACCCATCGTCGAATCTTTGGAGATTCAACAAATGTAAAGTTCGAAAACCAACTAGAAGCATGTTTTAGGATTTAAAATTCCTTTAAAGCATGATCACTTGCGTTCTAGTATAAAGTAGGAAGTTTTACTTGGTAAAAGAATTTTTTATATTAACCTATTAGATCCCGGGAAGGCGATTGCTTCAGTGGAATATTTGAAACCTCAACAATTGGTATCAGAGATGGATCTAGGCACTGATATAAGAAATTTCTTAAAATAAATTCCTGCTTTTACCTTGCGTGATATTTGTTGTTTAATGAAGACGAAGAATACGAAAAACAAAGACGAAGGAATTCGGATCCGGGCCACGAAATCGCGTCGTGGAGCCCCAACCGACAACAGATCCAACGCTCTGTCGGCCAGAGACTGCCGGTACCGCATGCAAGGGTGCAGTGGTGCACCGCGTGCGGCGCCGGGACCCTAGGCGAGCGGCAGGTAGGCTCGACCGGGCGCGGCGGGCGCCAGGGCTGGACATGGCCAAGGGCTTGGCCCTCATCTAGCATGCTTGGCAGCCTTGACAGCTAGGCGCAAAATGTGGGCGGAGCGCGAGAGGAGCGAAGGGCAGGGCGTGGCTGAGGCTTCGTGCCTCGGCAGGCACGGGCTGCAGTCCCTCGACAGCCTAGCGCAGAAGGGCGGCACGCATGGGCGCCGAGCTTGGTGAGACCGAGAACTGCTCTCGGCAGATCTCGCGCGCCAGCTTCGTCAATGCTAGGCTATGTCTGGCCGGAAGCCAACGTGTTCTCACGCAGGGCGAACGAGCGAGGCTGGCTGAGTTTGTCAACAGCTCTCGGCAGCGCCCAGGCGAGCGTGCGCGGGCGCATGGTATCGGACGCGCATCGCGCACAGACGAGGGACACCATGTAGGCGTGTGCGGGCGACAACACCAGTCGGGTGGACGACGCAGGCGGAAAACACAAGCGGGGAGCGAAGCGCGCGCGAGCTTTGTAGTAGCGCTGAGCGACACTCCTCAGTAGGCAGGCGGGCGAGCATGCAGCGTTAGGATGGCGTGCGGGGCGAGGCTGGCCGAGTTTTATCGACCACTCTCGGCACCTGGCCGAGCGACGCTGGGCCCTCAGCGTGCAATGCATGCATGCAAAGGTTGGCCAGGCGGGGCGACGAGCGTGTGCCATGCGCACGTCCAAAGGGCAGGCGGCTGGGTGGCGATGTGCCACGGCCTGTCCAATGCCTTTAACATGTTTCGTCTAATCTTGTCCGGCTAGCGGGAGCGGCGACGAGCGGCGGCAGGCGGCAGCGGTGGCATGTGGCAGCTATGGTGGATTAGGTTAGATTATGGTGAAAGTTTGTTAGATTATGGTTAGATTTGGAAAATTTATCCAGTATATGAAATCATATATTTAGATATGATCATATGTTATCTCTAAGATAAGATTTAATTTAAATATAGGTTGTTAAGATTTGATAAATCTTTTTTAGATTTAATCAAATTTTGTAGATTAACTTTATTTTTATAATTATCTGATTTGGATAGTTTTGTTAAAAATGTAAAAGAGTTGTAATTTATTTATTTGCCATTCTTTTTTATGAATGTCTTATCGTGTTGTGAAGTAGAATTATCTGTCTTATCTGCTTTACGTGATAATTATGCAAAAATCATTTTATTCCAAATAACTAAGCGATAATCACGGCTAAGTTTTATTTTCTTCGAAATACATAAATGTTGTGTATGGTCTCCACAATTGTGTGTATTTATGATGTAATTCCTAAGTCTTTACCGACCCACCCTAGTGGGAGCTGAATTCACAAGGAATTATAAATTAATATGAGTAGACTTTCTTAATTGATAAACTTAGAATCTTATTAGTGGCGTACGACCTTCTCTAGAAGGAGTATCAAAATAGAAATAAAATTCGTAGTGGTAAAATTGTGGTATGAGGTTATATAAAATTTTGTAGCCATGCCACCGTAGTGGTCTTTGGTCTATCTATCAAATTATATGACCATAATTTTTTTTGTTAAACATATATGAGTTATGATCACCTTAGTGACTTACTTTAAATTCGTTTAACTATTGTGCGATGCATGAAATTATTTTACGGGTTTTTGCAATTTAGGTATCAAACATGAATGTAACTTTAGTTTATTTTCTTCTTAGTCTATTTTACAATGTCGTCCAATCCTCTCACATCAATCCTAAAAGAAAACAAATTCGATGGTCAAAATTATATAGACTGGAAACGCAACCTGGATATTGTTTTAATAGCTGATGACATTAAGTTTGTTTTGGAAACAGCTTGTCCTCCGGTACCGCCAATAATGCTGCAAATACGGTTAAGGAAGCATACAATAAGTGGCGCAAAGCTAATGAGATGACGAAGTGCTATATTTTGGCATCTAAGTCAAATGTACTTCAACATCAGCATCAAGTTATGCAGACAACCGCTGATATGATGTTAAACATTGGAAACCATGTCCTCAAGATGATAGGCTATCTCAATGAGATAGAGATTTTGGGAGGATCAGTAGATTCAGAATCCCAAATAGATATCATCCTTCAAAGTCTACCTACAAGCTATCAGCAGTTCAGGCTGAATTATGATATTAATAAAAGAAATTATTCATTGCCTGAATTGTTGACAGAACTGCAGTCGACAGAGGGCCTCATGGCCCACACTAGGCAAGCTCTGATTGCAGCTATTCCTTCTAACTCGTGCTTTATGTCCAATAAGGGGAAGAAGAAAAAAGAGAAGGCATCATTGGCCTCTAAGAAAAGAAAGGGCAAGAAAAATGTGAATCCTAAGAAATAAACTGAGAAATGTTTCAAGTGCCACAAAAAGGGACATTGGAAGCTGGATTGTCCACTTCTAAAGAAGGACTATGGTTCAGGTATGTCCCAATCCTATGTAGTAGAATCATGTTTACCAGTCATTTTTACTCATTCGTGGGTAGTGGATACGGGAGCCAATGATCATGTTTGATTTGATCCTTCTTTAATGCAGGAGAAAAGGAAACTACATGAGGGCAAGATCTATATTCAGCTTGGAGATGCCACGAAAGTGACGGCTGTTGCAGTGGGAGTTATCTATGTACAGTTTTCTAGTGATAAAACTTTGGTTTTAAACAATGTTTTGCTTGTACCTTCGTTTAGAATGAATTTAATTTCAGTTTCTAAACTTGTTTGTGATGGATATTCGATTTCATTTAATGATGCTTGCATTATTAAGAAATGTGGCTCGTTTATCTGCCGTGGTACAATGCAAAACAATTTATATACCATATTAAATTCACAACTCTCACAAATTAGTAACATATCAACTTTCTCAAGGAAGAAAAAGTCTCATTCAATTGGAATGAATGAAACGTACTTATGGCATTTAAGACTTGGACATGCAAATCCTAGAAGGATCCAAAGATTTGTAGGTCAAGGTTCACTTAAAGATTTAATTCTAGAACCTTTCACAACCCGCGAATCCTGCTTGGAAGGTAAGATAACCAAGAGACCTTTTAAAGATAAAGGGTATAAAGCCAATGAAGTACTAGAACTTATTCATTCTGATGTATGTGGTCCAATGTCAACTCAAGCTAGATGAGATTTTCAATACTTCATCACTTTCATTGATGATTATTCGAAACAAGGATTTGTTTATTTGATGTGCTACAAGTCAGAATCCTTTGAAAAATTCAAGGAATTCAAGTCACTTGTAGAGACGCTTCATAGTAAAACAATTAAGTGTCTACGGTCTGACCGTGGAGGCGAATATCTTAGCAATAAGTTTTTCGACTACTTGTCAAAGGTGGGAATCCAATCCCAATTGACCTCGCCTGGCACACCTCAGCATAACGGCGTGGCTGAAATGAAAAATCGAACACTCCTAGAGATGGTTCGATCGATGATGAGTTATGCTCAGCTTCCCATTTCATTTTGGGAATATGCGCTGGAAATAGTAACCCACAAGTTAAATAACTTACCATCAAAATCAGTATAAACAACACCACATGAGTTGTGGACTACACGTAAGTCTAGTCTAGCACATCTCAGAATGTGGGATTGTCCAGCACATGTGTTGGAGAAAGATCCAAATAAATTGGAATCTAGAACTAAGGCATGTCTATATGTAGGATATCCCAAAGGAACGAAGAGTTACGAATTCTATAATTTTCGAGACAAGAAGGTACTCATTAGCACGAATGTCATATTATTAGAAGAAGACTATGTAAAGAATCACAAGTCCAATAGTGTGGTTGCTCTTGAGGAACTAAGAGAAACCACACAACCAACAATTCAAAAAAAGACAACAAATACACCTACAACATCAACTCATGTACCTCATGTTGTAGTGCATCGACGTAGTGGGAGGTTTACTAGAGAACAGATTCATTGGCCTAGGAGTTTCTTCCGACTCAGTCCTTGACCTGGATGAATCCGATGGTTGGAGAACCCCTGCGCACAGTTCTTTATTTTTTATTTTTTTAGTCTGGTTGTCGTTGGAAATTTTTTGGTGTTGGTGAAGAAGATCATTCCAGTTTTTTGAATTTTTTTTGTTCAAGATCATTCTAGTTTTTTAGAAAAAAAATTTAAAAGTCATTCCAATTTTTTGGAATTTTTTTATTGAAAATCATTATTATTTTTTGGCGTTGTTGGAATTTTTTATTTATAGTTTAAGGCCATCTGGTATGATTTACGATTCGGCCAAACTCGTATCATGCATACCAAACCTGCACGCGCGGTGCTGAGTGCGCCCGTGCGAACGTCTGGTACAAATTCGACCAGTTGGTACCAAGCATACAAAAGCTGCCCGTGTTGGGTTGAGGGCGCCTGCGTGGAGGGTTGGTATGCCTGGTACAGATTCTGAAACTTCTTGCTAGCATACCAAACCTCTGCGCGGGCAGCTTTGGCAGTTCAAAATTGGCCAATTCGTACCTAATACCACAACATGCAAAATTAACAAAAAAAATAAAAAAAATACATATGTCAATCCATGAAGATCCAACAACATCATCCAACCTCAGTGTCCAACAAAAACATCATTATCACATTTACCGATCTTGTATAGGTTGAAAACCTCAAATATATACGAGAATAGTTGATTGAAAAATTCCACAAGTTACATCTCATCGACAAAGAGACTTTGATCGGAGATGTCAGAAGAGTTCTTCATGAAGTAGGAGGGGATGTCTTGTCAGCAATTGAGAAATCTGTGTTTCGTGATCTCATGAA
The DNA here is from genome assembly GCA_034509125.1 of Monilaria moniliformis. Lineage (NCBI taxonomy): Eukaryota > Viridiplantae > Streptophyta > Magnoliopsida > Caryophyllales > Aizoaceae > Monilaria > Monilaria moniliformis. Next base: position 10,194 of record JAYDZE010414130.1, on the reverse strand, counting down.
GCTGCCCGACATATTACTAGGAGTGGCATGATTATACACCACATGCCATCGCGGCAGGTGAGAGCAACCATAGACCAAGATATTCGATTTTCGCGCATGGAGTTTGCGCTGATGATAGGGCTACGGATTGACCCATGAATATTTCAGCCATCCAGCGAGTATAATATGTGTGCGTGCAAAGTTTGATATGGACAGTATGATTGGCCAAATTAATAACATGCATACTAAACTTACGCACGAGAATTTAGTATGGACGGTATTAATCCGGCCAATCATAGACCATGCATACCAAGCATGCTCGTGCACGACCTCGGCACTATGCGCGCAGGCTTGGTATTAATGTCATAATGGTTCTAATTACACTCTCATTTCTCATTTCTTTTGTATCTCAAAAAATATCTCAATATTTCTTTTCATTCTCTCTTAAATCCACAAATTTGGTTGCTTCTTCTCGCGTTGCCGCCACATATATGGCGGCGCCGCCGCCACAGATCCGGTGTTGTGGCGGCCACAAATCCTTTGTGATTTGATGAAAGAGTTACCTGATGACTATACATGTGGGATTTTACCCCGATTATCGTTGTGTTTATAGAAGATTGTATGTGATTCCCTTAAATAAAATTTACACGAACATTGAATTTATTATTTCTATTTTTTCTGCTAATTTTCGGTAGTATTGTGAGGACTGACTTTTCGATTGGCATAACATAGAAAAAGCACTACAAATCGTTCCACAATATAATGAAAAAGACAAGAAAAAAAGAAATTTTGCTTGAGATGGTATAAAGTGGCCATTATTTCATACCATGCTTAAAAATCCTTTGCGCGCACGACCTCTGCACTACATGCGCAGGTGTGATATACATGGTATGAAGTTGATTAATTCATACCATTAATACCAAATTTTGCGTAGTGTGAATTGGCCAATTTCACATCATGCATACTAAATATTACGCTCGGTCATCTTCGGCACTCAACGCGCATGTTTGGTACGCAAGGTATGTAATATGTCAATTCACACCATGCATATCAAACCCGCGCGCGCAGTGCCGAGGACTTGTGCATGCATAGTTTGGGATGCACTACATGAATTAACCAAATTAATATCATGCATACAAAGCTTACATGCGCATGGTCGAGCCCGTGCACACGCATAGTTTTGTAGTCGTGGTATGAATTCAGACAATTCATACCACAAATACAAAAAGTTTACATGCGCACAACCTCCAAAGTGCGTGCACAATTTTGATATGAATTCCATGGATTCACACCATGCATACCAAACTTCTGCTCATATAGCCGAGGCCGTGGGTGCGCATGTTTGGTATATGTCATATGATTTCGGTCGATTCATACCATGTGATACGATTATCGTTTCTACCACGTCTTGCCCAACTATATACTAAAAACAAAAGTTGCACGGTCATGGAATACGATCTCTCTCATTAAATGTTAATTGGTATGTCCAACCACACCAAAAACACCACATCATTTTTGTTTACGAGGTCCTCTAACACTAGCTTTGTTGCTACCAACTTTGTTCGTCGTAATTGTTAAAATTGTGGTGCATGTGGAGCGATAATGATCGCGCTTATGGCATTGAGTACACACCCAGTTTTATTATGATAATGAAGTCGCAGATCCAAACCTATTCTCACAAGGTCGCCTAGCTTGTCTACGACATGGAGGCGTTCGAACAACCCCAGAAAAAAGTTATGGGAAACACATCAATCTTTTGCTTCACCTTGCTGCAATAAACAAGCAAACTCCATCAAATTTTAATTTTGCAATGCCTGGTTGTACTACATATTAGCATGGACTTAATATAACCTTATTACAGTTGCAACGTGAGAACAGAGGATTAAGTTGCAATCAAACACAAGACATATGCATTTCCTATTGGCAAAATCAACAATATAGTTTTTTCTTCAAACGTAACCATATACTTGGCTGTAGAAAATGCTTCATCTTTCATGGTCTACCTTGTCCATTAATTTATCTAATTCGGTTAATGCAACGTCTGTTACCTCGCTATTTTTTCTAACGCTTCTGCACGTTGTTCCAAAAAAAAGCGCCAAACACACTCTAAGATGATTCATACCAGCAACTTCCCAGCCCGTCGTAGTCGCTCATTCAAACACTCAACAACGTTAAGATTAAAAAACCAATAACGGCGAAAGAGATCATTCGAACGAACTTATTTGCGTGGATCAAGACTCAACGGTTTCTCATGCGTGCCTGCAACAATAGTCATGAAATAAAACTGAAAAACAACATCTATCTCTATTTTTACTTCAGCAAAGGAACCTGGATTGGAGTGTTGCAATATGTAAAGATACTTGGAGAGCAGCTGAAGATACTTGTCTGCATCGCAATAACTTATGGCCAGTGCTTGATTCCTCCCTGAAAAATGGTTTGATATTTCACCTCAACACCAAATTGGCTTAGCACATGTACTTGAAATCCTAAGAGCAACACCTTCAACCATCAGATTTGGAACAAAGTATCTAGATTGAACCTTAGAACACACCTTTGGAGGATAATGATATCTCAAATTAGATGTACAAGTGTGATGGCTCCAATTGTAAATTCATGCATTTCCCATTGATCTCGCGCACATGACGAATGGACACTTTGATGCGTGTTTACAAACGACGAAATATCTTGTCATCAATGAATACTTCGTAATATAATCCACACGATTCAACATAGGATGCATTCCTAATGTGTAATCATTTTTCCCTCACTCAAGAATACTACACCATGACAAGGTAGACATACTTTACATGTTTCATCAGAAATAATCCATTGTCGACCATGTTCATGATTTTCTTCAATAATTGCAAATTGAAACGATCTCTACCACAACAATCATCAACATCATCAGAGTGGTCAAAACTGTCATCATCACCAACCATCATCATTATCAGAGAAAAAATATGGTAATTCGCCCCAATAATGGCCAAACATACCATGCATATCAAACCTGGGTGTGGCCGTCATCGACTGTGTGCGCTACTTTGGTAATAATGATGAATTATGTCAATTCATACCATTCATACCGAACCTGGACGCGGCCGTCCTACCAAAGGCATGTCTAGGTTTGCCATGCATGGTATGAATTGGCCGAATTCATATCACGCATAGCAATCAGTGTGCACAGTGCCGATGTCGTATGTGCGCAAGTTAGGTATGCATGATATGAATTGTGAATTCATATCGAGCATACCGAACCTGGTACGACCGTCCTCGGTATTGCGCACGCTAGTATGTTAATGATGGTATGAGTTAAGCCAAATTCCTACCATGCATATACCGAACCTGGTATGGATGGCTAGAATATGGCGAATTTATGAAATTCGAGCCATTCTGGGTTGAATAGAGAGAGAACCAGAAAAAAATATTGAATAGAAAGAGAATCATATATTTGAATTCAAATTGGTTAGGTGTAAACGAAGGATATTTATGTCTCTTCAAGTCGAACTCAGCTACATTTTAGCTTTTTTAAGTTCATGGCCAACTATTAGTTTTGACTATTTTGATAGACTAGTTTGACATATTAACACTATTTATTATAAATTTGAACATGTTTGATAAATTAATGAGTATTATATTATAGGTCTAAAAATGAGATCGAATAGTAAAATCTATTTTAATAAGGTTTGAGATATATACGAGTTTATATATTTTTTAACTGGTTTCAAATAGCTAGATATAATGAGCAAGTATTAGTGTAAGAGTTTGGAGCAAGTAAGAAAATAAATCACTTTTTGATAATCTAGAGATATATAAAATTTTAAATGTGGCATTGTGTAAAAATAAACATAATATGTAATTTTTAAATACACATGATAATGTTTTGTTGAAAGTGTATAGCAAAGACACAACTACTGCGACCCCGCAATAATTGAAGGTACAATGAAGAATGATCCAAAGTATTCATAAAGATTTGGATATGCTATAATAGAATTTCAATGTAATTTTAGGATTTTAATTATGTACTTTTCGAATTTTAACTGTGTAATTTTATGATTTTAATAGTATAATTTTACGATTTTAATTATGTAATTTTTGGCTTTTAATTATGTTATTTTTAATGAACTTTGTATTTTTAATCAAACCAAAAATTCAATTTAATTTTAATAGATAATAAATATAAAAAATAAGAAATGAATTAAAAAAATAAGAGATGAGACTCATGATTGGTAGAAGAAAAAGGATGTATAGGGGATAAGATTATGGGTGTTAACTCCTAAGTAAGGGCATGAGCAGTGAAACCACGTTTGCGCGTGCGGCTGCAGCTGCCGCACCGCAACTCCACTGCTAGGGAAGATCGACGACCGGCCGCCGTGAAACGAGCCGCGAGCGCGAATGGATGCCCCCACTGCAGTGGTTGTAGAGCGGTTGTACTGCGGGGTGTCCCGGTCGGCCGCGATTCATATTTCTAATTTTTAAAAAAATGATTTTAATTTATAAAAATCAATTTTTATTTATATGGATCAATTTTTATTTTTTTTAAAATACTACAATAACATGGTGGCTCTCTTTTATAGATACATGTGAGAAAAAAATTTGTCTTCATTTTCTGATGTGAGATGCAAATGCCACAACCACACAACCACATAAGCCTATTCCTCCTCAATTTCTTCTTAATTTAAGTTCGCCTATTTATTCTCCAAACACATCAAGGTCCAATAACTACTTAAGTCAAGTAATTTTCTTTCTTGTTTAACACTATATACTTCGTATAGTTCATATGTATTCAATAGTCAATATTTTGCTATGTTTAAGACCTTTGATATTAAAAATTGTAATCGTGTACAGTTGCGTGGGGTTATTACTCACTTTTCAAATTATACATACCTTATCATCACTTACTTGTTCAAGATTATACCACTTTTATAATCGCATATTGCTAAGCATATCAACATTCTATTACATAAGACATATTAGGTATCTACATATTGCATTGAATAACTTACATCGTTATAAGTCCATTTGGTTCAAGATACAATCCTACAAACATGCTCAATTCAATATTAACCTACTGTTAGGAGAATTTCCACAGAAACCTCATATCCAAACAAACTTTGATAGTCGTCACATTGGCTTATGAACATAACAAATAACTCATATACTTGCACACAATAACATATATAACCTCTTTATTCACATTATTTTGATCATGCATAACCTTGCTAAGTCACATCATTTCAAACATTATACCCTTCCGTTTACGTCATATTAAACCAATACTCTTTGTAACACTTATTACATAGCCTAAGGACAAAGTATAATGTCAAATTATCATATATACTCTCGCATATTCACGTATATCATCACATAACTTCAACAAAAAAAATCATATAACCTTAAAGACACATGTATTTCATATATCATTATACGATGTCGTATAGCTTCTTGTGTCATCATATACTTGTATTATTGTAGCATTCAAGTGCACCATATAGAATTCAATTTGCTCTCTAATGTGCTTAGTGATTGACATGGATACACGGACCACATTAACCCAATATGGATGACCATCACATAATTTCTCCCGCGTGGGGACCGATAGGATGCATTTAGGGCCTGCACTATTTCTCCCATGTATGCCTATCGTAAGGCGGTGTACTATTTCCTTGTATGCCTATTGTAAGGCGGTGTACTATTTCCTTGTAAGCCCATTTAGGGCGCCAATCACATATAACATATCATTTAACTATATGGATCATTGCTTCGGTTATCTAGAAGGCGAATGATCGAACATGTATGCAATACTATTATCATATGGCATGCCAACTATACCAATGACACACTAAAGCACGAGGCATAACATAAGTTTCATATTTCATATTAACAGATAACATATAAGAATTCAATAGGACCATATACAATATTTTATATAGATGACATGATATATTTTAAACAAATATGCCCATGTTTTTCATGTATTCTCAAACTTTTTATATCTTTGGTCTAATATGTCAGAATCATGTCCAGATAATCAATTTCATATCAAACACGTATCATCTCAACGTCATGTTTGTATTACTCTCAACTACAAGTTCATATCATGCTTTCAATAAGACAATTACATAATATCATATCTAAATCATATCATCATCATTTTCACACTTTTCAAACATGCTTGCTTATCAACCACAACATAATTAGTCATGCTTTCTTTGCATAAATTAACTTCACATTAAATTATAATATTTATTAACATATACTACTTTAATAAATTTGTGACAATTCATTATCATATCACATAAATATAATAGAATAAATAGCAACATCATTATCCATTCACCAAAAGATACCATATCAACAGTTTTAAACTTGTTTTTCATGTCATCACAATATTTCAAATCTAATCAAAGAACACATACCCTTATTAGTCCTCTAATCTTGTTTTATAAGCAAATAAAATTAATTTAATCTATTTAGTTCATAACAACACTTAATTTACAAATAAAGTAATTTCAGCTTAATCATATAAATCATTTCTAAATTTGAACACCCCACCTCAAGTGACAAAATCTTAGTGCATCATCCTTATTCTGTCTCGCACCTTTTTCTTTCCTTCGGCTAATACTTGGCGTAACTACCTTAAAGAATTATATTATACATATTAACTCATAAGACAATAGAGCTATGTATAAATTGGACTCTTCCCTTTTTCTTTAGTTAATATCCTAGATGCAAAATACAAGATTTTTTCCGTAAATATTTACTTGACTTGACAAAGCTATTGCACTAAACTAACTTAAACATAACATTTTGTATTCATCCATAGGGCTTTAAGGAAATATCTTAACATTTTAGAAAATTCTAAAGCGTCTAGTTTCTTCTACAAAAGGATTCATCGACAAATTTCTAGTGGTGTGGGAGTTATACTCACCTTACTACAGGTTACCATAACAAGATGGCTTTACGGCGATTCATTTCAAACAATTTATAAAAATAACAAACGAATTCTATAAATCATAAAATATTTCAGAAGAACTCAAGAGACACTAAAATCATTTTCAAAATTGTTAAAATAAGAATTTCATCACTTAAAACCTTCTAAAAATTTCGAAATATCAAATTGTAAAACATGGCATTTTTGAAACTTTTTCTTAACTTCATTTTAAAGGTATTACATCACCTTAAACACACATTTAGACATATGTACACATATTCCAGAGTATCATACCAACATAGTTCCTTTAGAACAGTTTATATAAAAGAAACTTAAAAATGTTTTTGTCATATGCTATTACAATAGCAATTCTAACCAAATGTTCTAAAAACTATTTTCCAAAACTTCTTTTAATTACAAAGGTATCCCAAAATATAAAATAACTCTTAGCATCACAATATATTGTTCTAAAAAGTTAACATACTCATTTGAAAACATAACATTCATATATATACCCAACACAAGATTTACACTTAAACACATAAGAAATAAACTTTTTCAGCATGAGTTTGCAAAATTTCGAGAATCTGACTCAACTTTGAAAAATCATTCTGACTTCATATGAGATTGGGAATTAGTAAAACCAGAGGAAAATTAAAGGCATGCATGTCTATTACACTGGGTTAAAGTTGCAAAGCTTAATTCATAGCCGCTTGAGAGTTTTCATGATTTAGTACATGCTGCCAAAATTGGGACGTAAAATGATAGTCTTTTTGTAAAGATTACCAATATTTCGTGCATGCTCGAATCAATAAAAAATATTACCCACATCTAAAGCTAGCGTCATGTAAAATTTGAAAGCAAAAAAAATATATTTTGGTCAGTCAAAAGAACCTAAAAAGTTTCTGACGAAACAGGGGGATCAATGGTTGTGTGAGACCTTATTCCATATTCAAATTTTCTTACTTCCGAAATTACTCTTAAGGCATATATTCACCAACAAACATTAGTACATCCATGTTAACACAACATGTAACCCATTTCAGCCAAGAGAAAATTCAAATTCAATATACAATTAAAAGGATTACACATGCAACTTATCACAAATATTTTCTTACACATGCATGTTTGCCTATAATCCCCAATATACTCCCATGAATTCATCCATTCCTACTTTGGGTGTAGAGATATGAAACCTAAATTACAGCTTTTAAAGGTTGGAAACAAGTTCAACTTCAAGCTCTCACTCATATCCTTCCTTGACTAGCATTCGAATTATAGGGGGGAATTTTTAGGTGGATGGAAAATAGTATGCTTGGAGTTTTCTCCCTTTGGTTGGATAGGCTTCAAGAACTAGTAGAAATGAATGGTGTTGGTGTTGGAAGTAATTCTCCCCCCTCAATCTCATGTAGGTGTCGAAAGGTTTTGTGGGAAAATGGCAGGAAATTTTGCTTAGAAGAGTGTTAATCTTCTTAGGCTTGACACCACACACTAACACTTGTCCAAACCTAGATTTAAATTGTGATGTTAACATAAAATAAATGAAGTCATCCTTTGACTTTCTTCATAGTAAAAAAATTTCGTTTTTTAGGGAGGTTAATTCTGCTTTAATTCTCTTCTTTATTTATTGGTTAAATTATTAAGTAATCACAAATTTGTATAGTTCAAGCTTCATTTAATTTCATAAGCCTAGCAATAAATTCTATATTTGCTTGTTATAGTTCAAACATAAATAAAATATTTGTATATTTCAATTAATACAAAACACGTGATTCACGATTTTAAAAAATAATTGTTGAAAATTGACAAAATAGCTCATTCACATCATTCGGTTCTTGACAATCAAACTCCAATACTTATACTCCTATAACCGAAGGCACATATATTATCTTTTTATTTACATCACACTATAATTCCAAATTAACTATGCAAAAATATAGACATATATATCAGCAAATCATACTTATACTCTTTGTAATTTCGTTTATCAAAATTATTATAACAACTCAATTCCCTTAATTTACTGAAATTCCAAAGCTACACTTTTAATTTATCCACACGGCGGGCCCTAGTTAATTCTCATTATCCGGTTTTAACTCGTACTTTCCAACGTTTAACATTATTTATGAAAAATTACAAAATTGGGGTATTACACCAAATAATTAATGTGTTTATTTTACAAATATCGCACTTTGAATAAATATATGGAATTGAAGAATAATAAAAAATGATGAAATGAAAAAATTGAATTGTACTTGATTTATGGATGAATTTTTGGACATTTGATTGTGGGTATTGTGGCTGAATAGTGAAATGTTGTTGTAATAACTAAAAATTGAGTTGTGGTTGATTTTTTTTATTTTAGTTTTTGGCTAAGTTGCTCATGTCTTAAGAAATTATGTAAAAATGATGTGGGATCCATTTAAGAGATAATAAAGGAGATATGAATTATGAACTTGTACTAATTAATTATTAAATGACTGCATGTTGCAAAAAAAGTTCAGTCCTATCCATTACCTCACCAAATTCCGAAAACGATGATGAGATAAGCTCTGCTGACACAGCCATGAGAAATCGCAAATCGTTACAATTTTAAAATATGATTAACTCCACAAAGTTGTTCAATTAAGCTATATAGACTGATTAATTAGAAGATAATCGATATAAATGAATAAAAGCGAATGAATTTAGAAAATGGAATGATGATCAAAATAAATAAAAAATCGATTCACATGTTTTTGGTATGTTGGATGAACTTGTTTACAAAAATTGATTGCATTATCAAATAATCTTTTAATGAAAGCACCTCAAATAAAACTAGCTATACCCTACCCTATAGATAGAGTTGTCAAATGGGCCGGGCCGACCCAGCCCAGCTCGGCCCAGGCCCGGTATGGGCCGGCCCGACAACAAAATGAGGCGGGCTTGGGCTGGGCCACTCGGTTGAAGCGGGCTCCAATTGGGCCATTTTATAAACCCAGGACCGGCCCAGGCCCAGGCCCATTTGAAGCCCAGCCCAGCCCAGCCCAGCCCAGGCCCAGCTCAGGCCCAGCCCAGGCCCAGCTCAAGCCCAGCCCAGGCCCAGCTCAGGCCCAGCCCATGCTAAATATGTTTTATTTTTTAATGAATTGCAATTTTTTCTATTTTTCTTTTTATTTCTATGACAATTGTTTAGGCTATTATATAAAATTAATTTTAGAAATTTTTTTATTAATAATCTATTTTAAGTTGAAATCCTATACTTGATGTGGGTATATAAAATAAACTTATTTAAGACATCTAAT
>JAYDZE010414019.1:0-16733 GCA_034509125.1 Monilaria moniliformis | reverse complement strand
AGGTTGAGGACTATGCAAAACAATTTCCTACAATTGGATTTCAGAAAGAGACAATGAAATATAAGGACTGAAGCCAAACTCAAACTCCCAAATGGTAATATGGCTCTCCTCTTGTTGAAAAACATTGTAGATTCTATAGGATATTTTGGAACTTTATTTGGATCAAGATTAAGCGCCTCATTTTACATCAAGGTTGTGTTGTAGAAGAATTTCAAGTCACCTAAATTTCTCCTCCCAAGCATATTTAAGAATTATAGATTGTATAAGAATCATGTATGAGAATCTGTGACCACCATATCCCGTTGATCAATCATATTCATTCAGGGGTCACATTTAGAATGACCCAGTTCTGGATATTGTTCTCAGAGCTATACTGTATAGATTCACACAGGAGATTTAGGTCTTTCTCATGATTCTGATAGTCTCCTTCTCTGTACGTTATTCTTTTGTTCCATGTCAGCACCGCTAGTTCCCCCACCCTAATTTCGCGCAGAGATGCTGCTAAATACATGTGGCCGTATACCCCAATCTGTCTAATTCTAGCCGCCAAATTGTATAAATTGGAAACCAGAAAATATCTGCTAAAATAACTATATGCAAAAAGGATTGCATATTTCATTAAGTGATTGCGGTGAAATACTTGTTTGTTACTGTGGCACGCTCTATATAAATAACTCTTTAACAGAGGCTAGTTTTGTATAGTTGATTGAGCAGTCCATCGTGTTTTTTTAACCGTGTTCATAGGTGACAAGGTTTTACTATGGTGTATTCTTTTGTTGATGCAGACTGCTGTTTACAATTCTAGCATGACCATGAGCAGCTTCTCAAACATCGGATATCTATTAAGCCCCTTAATTTTGCACCATGGGCATTTGTTATCCTTTGAAAAATAATTTACCATTTTCCACTTTGCTTCATTTGTAAGATTGCTATAGCATCAATTGATGATATCAATATATTGTTTCTATTGCCTTGCAAAATAGCAATGCGTGTAGGTTTTCAACTGATGATATCAATATATTGTTTTGTTTCTATTGTCATTTACATGCATTACTGCACGATGCTTGGTTCGAGGGCATTGTCCCCACCTTGCATTCACCGGTGTCTATGAGGTTAATTCAGGAATTAGAATTTTTTTAACATCCACAACGAAGCCACAAAATTTCAGCCACTTCTGCTATTCATGTATTACGTCAGCATCTCAAATTTTACCACAAATACCAATAATATAGCCATAAAAATTCAGCTAGACCTTTACATGATTGACAATTGAAGATGAAGAACTGCAATCTAATCTAACTTCCTTTCTTCTTTTCTCTCTAAAATCCTCCTCTCAAGATTATGCTTTTAATGTGTGATGTGGTACAGAATAAATGATCTACAATGACCTAATATATACAAGCAATTGAGAGGATTCAACAGATCACAACTAAGCTCTCAAAACGAACTCCACATGCTGTTATAAGGACATCTGTAACGCAGCTCTATTTTCAGCCACAACTTTACTTTTCAGTTATTACATCATCAGCTCCATTTTTAGCCACAATTCAACCATTTTCATTTCATTATTTTTCAGCCTAGTTACATGGAATGCTATGATTGCAGGCTATGCACAGATGATAAGTCTTGCAGAGGACGCCCTCTCGGCTTACTCATGTGGAATCAAGGCGCTTCAGATATTCCAGCAAATGAACAGATCGGGGCTGAGACCTGATTGTATACCTTCTCGAGTTTATTCAGTGTGTGCAGTAGTTTGGTGGCTTTGGAGCAGGGGGAACAAGTTCACGCTCAAACGATAAAAACAGGGTTTTTGTCCGATGTGATTGTGGCGACTGCCTAGTTAACATGTACAACAAATGTTGAAGCATCAATCGAGCAAGCAAAGCTTTTCTAGAAATGTCTACGAGAACCTTAATCTCGTGGACTTCCATTACCACTGCGTTAGCACAGCATGGGCGCTCAGAGCAGGCCTTGCAGGTGTTTGAGGATATGAGACGTGTAGGGCTTAAACCAAATAAGATAACCTTTGTCGGCGTATTCTCAGCCTGTAGTCAAGCAGGGATGGTCGATCAAGCATTTGCATACTACAACATGATGAAAAATGAGACAGAATCGACACTGTGATGGACCACTACGCGTGCTTAATAGATATGTTTGTGAGAGTAGATAGGATAGATGAGGCTTTTGACTTCATCAAGACGGCGAATTTGATTCCAAACGAATTCATATGGTCGATTTTGATTGCTGGCTGTAGAACCAAGGGAAACTAGAGCTAGCTTTTCATGCTGCAGAGCAACTGCTTGAACTCGAATCCAAAGACTCATGACACTTATTTCTTACTGCTGAATATGTATGTATCTGCAGGAAGATGGAAGGATGTGTCGAGGGTGAGAAAGATGTTGAGAGATGTAAAGGTCGACAAGATAGCTGACTGGAGTTGGATTAGCATCCGAAACCAGGTCTATTCGTAATATTTTTATTTTGACTTGAAGGAAATGGAGTGGTGTGGTTTGACTCTAGACCTTTTTGCTTAAAAAAAAACTTCACTACTTGAATGTTCTCGAATGACGTAATCATAATATTCGAAAAGTTAATAATGCAATCATATTTTAATTTATTATAAAATTACTTTTTCTCATCATCAAAGAATTGGTATATCAAGCGTAATACCAACTAAATCGAGATCGTGCAACTATATATCATAGTCTCAATCCTCTTGTTTTGACCAAAACAAAAGCACATATTCTCCTCTTGTTTTTGGCCAAACCAAAGGTACATATTCTCACAGCCTCTGATGATGAATATATATTGTAATAAGTCATAGCTCAAATATTAAGAAGTTCAGTCTTTTTAGTTTACAAAGATCAAATCAAGAGAAAATTCATCATATAAGTATTAGTTTCACAAACAGAGAAATGAAGAAAACAACTAAGGAGTCTACAGTTAGAATTGAGATTCTAACGATACTCAGTATGGAAGCAGAGAAGAAAAGACAGTAAGTCAGTAAATATGAAGACATCTGATAGAATATCCGACTACATAAAATGTAGTTAGTTAATACGACATAGTTGTAAGGATACACAACTGTGTCCTAGATAATCAACTCAAAAGAACTAACTTGTCACCACAAGATTCAGCAAAAACTAGCAACAAGCTAGTTAAACTTAAAGCAGCACATTCTAGCAATGTTATGAAACTTTATCTCACTAAATGAGTATGTAAGATATTATTATCTAGACTAAACTTCCAAATGCTCTCTCAAAAAATAAAAATAAAATATTTCCAAATACAATAAAATACACTCTTTTTATCCATGAAAAAATTACTATAATTTTTTTTTCACTATATTAATTAAAAATTGGCCACCTTCTATTTACAGCAATAGGCTTCACACAATTTAACATATATTTAAAGTGAGAGTCTTACTTCACTCATACATCACTTATTAATTTATTAAAATTTGTGTCATATTACAAACTTTTGTGGATGAGAAGTATTAAAAAAGAAAAAGTACTGAACTAAAAACACAAAACAAAAAAGAAACATAAAAAAATACCCCAAACAAAGGAGGAAGAGCCGAAGAGCAGCAAGAAGGATTAGTTAGAATTAGTTAGTACGGCTCACTTCAACCTCTTGACTGTGACTGTTTTGAGTAAGCGTTTCAACTCAAATCTGACCAACCTTCCCCTTCACACATCACGCTGAGGGGTTTAGCTCACAAATCATGGTGAAATCCGTTATCGGAGATGAATATCAACTCAAATTGGTCGAAGATCGCCTCGCTCGCTCCGCCGTTCCGTCTCAGGTCCCCCATTTCTTTGATTTTATGTCAACCAATCATGAATATACCTCTTACTTATTACTGAATTGAAGCTCGATTCCAAATCCTTTATAAATTCATAACACATTCGCGTTTCCAATTAATTCGCCAGATTGGGCTTGTGATTGGAAAACTAAATTCGAAGCTGGACAGAGGATTCGTGTACGATTTGGTGCCCACGCCGCCTAATGATGCTGGAGAGCAGCCATGTTCGGTTATTGACAGCGCTGGAGATGTCAGCAAAAGTAAGAAGAAGGGTTCGTCCAAAGCCAAGTCTCAGTCTCAGTCTTCATCTCTCTTTATTGATCACGACTGGGTTTTCGAGCACGCACGTCAGGTTCAATTTGTGATTTGAGATCATATAATTGATTTATCCTTCTGCTGCTCAAATTTATCTGTCTCACTGTTCATAAAATTGTTTATTTCGTTTTGTATCCATGAAGTTTGTATTGGTGAATTATAAGTTAGAATCTGATTGTGTATCATAATTGGAGATCTTTGTTGGTATATGATTAATTGACTTTGGACTAGTTCTGCAACTGAACTGAGTAATGGTTTATGTCAAACTGTTCGAGGGACAGGAATCAGGAGAGTTGAATTATATTCTGTTGTATTGACATTTTGAAACCCGTAATTCCCTCACCCCATAGGCACTTCCTACGTTTTCTTCATTTCACACACTCACTTCGAGATTTTCTTAAATTCTAAAGAATGAGCCTAGCAACTAATTGGCTGATATTCTCTGCTAGGAGTCAAGATACAAATAAGGTTGACTTGTAAGTTGTAAGGCACAGGTTGAATTTTATCTTGTAGTAAGACTAGATGATGCTTTGGCGACCTTGAAATCAAATCCATGAATGTCATTTCAGACGGATCTTATTCAGTGAGAGGAGTATAACTTGTATAAGTTTATCGCAGATATATGTGATACCCCTTACACCAATTGAAGCATGCATTATCACACTGAATACTTGTGTCTGAGGAAAAAGTACCTCCTTACTTTTTTCCCCCCTGAATCTTTGCTATAAGAAGCTTTCATTAGTTTTGCTTCTATGTTTTATAGCTTTTACAGATAATTACAACATGGAGAAATGAACTTGTAGAAGTTATGAGTAACAGTATTATCATGATTTGAGACTCTAATCTGATCTGGTCTTGTTTGGCTTGCTCATCGCTGCTTTCCTCGAAAGAGGGAAGGTGCAGCTCTCCAACTTGTGTGCAATGATTCTTCTTTTCCAGACTGTCCTTAAATACTCATAGTTCTATAAGAAAGAAAAATTAACATGCCTAACAATAATGGTTCGCAGCCTCATCAAAGATACCTTTTTATCACAGCAGCTTGACACTTTCCTGGTGCAGGTCCTATGGGCCATGATACTTCATATTTTTCATAGAGGTATCTCTGATCAAAGACAGTCACTGCTAGCTATATATTTATGTATTTAAGTTATATATCACCAGGGTTCCACAGACACAGTTTGTGTGTCATCAATCAAACTGCATAGGTCAAACTGTGTGTGTTTGCGTGTGTGTGAGAGAGATAGACAGACAGACTGGCCGATAAGACTTCTCTCTGTGAAATCTATGAAGTATATTAGAAATTTCTGAAGTACATGTTCTACTGGTTCTTTAATCTGCCTCACTGCCCCACCAGAAAATTTATTGCTTCTCCTACATTCTTTGATTCTTTATTTGATGCACAATTGATGTGTGTCTCTTTCTTAGTAACTTCTGAACCATCTTGGCTATGCTGTATTAACTATCTCACAATCAACTCTTTTTACATGTGTTGTATGGATTCTTTCATGCTTCAGCATTGCTTTACTTTGGCATCCATTTTGCTTCCTCATGCAGTTTTGTTTCCTTTTAGGTCTCAAGAATGCTATTGGGTGGCATGAAGGTGGTAGGCGTCTACATATGGGTCAGTGAAAGCCTATTCAAGAACTCAACAAGCACACTATGCCAGGTTTCTCATCTTCTTATTTTATATCTATTAGCATAGCAAGTCTCCAATTATATTAACTGTTCCCTATGGGTTTTTGTATTACATGTGATAATAATGATCATGAAATCATCACTTTTCATTTTCTGATTTGGGATATAACTTTGTTTCATAGTGATGGTTTGCACCTTGTTTTGGTCAAACGATTTTCAAAATTTAACTAGTAGCCTTTCCTTTTATTTTGATGGGGTGGCGAGGGAGCACAGACCAATACACCATGATATACATGAAAAATATAGAGCATGTTGTCTAGCAGGACTTAGGTGAAGTATAAAATACTAATCTGGAGGCACTTTGGGGAAAGTAAAGTTTGCATCGGGCAACTTGGTGTCATTATTTATCTTCTAGCTATACACAAACTGTGTACATCTGTCATTCATTAATGTTTTCTACAGACTGTAATAGGAGTTGCACAAGCAGCCTCTACAATGATGGATGATTTAAATGAGAGACTGCTACTTCATATTAGTTACAGCCCTCTGAGGTACTCCCATGAGCATTCTCTTCTATCTCTCTCTCTCTATCTCTCTCTCTCTCTCTCTCTCATGTAAAGCTCTGGACTCTCAATACTTATTAAATACCTGACACTTTAACACTTCAGGTGGACATGCCGAAATTGCTTGCTGGCAGCAAATATTACCTCGAGCAGTCTTTGGCCTTGTGATTTCAAAACAGGAAAAGTATTAGGTTCCCTCCAAACATTCAGATGCATGTACAATTTTGATTTAAGGTCATCTCTTGTTTGCTTCACCTTTGTCTATACCTGTTGGCTTGTAAATTACTTTCCTGTTACACTCCTTTCAGAGTCACTGAGCCTTTCTCCTATTATACTATAATGGATGATGAAGACAGGGGCTTTTTTAGTCTTATCTTATCTGGCTAATTGCGTGGTTTGTGTTTGTGGACATAAGGAAATTGGTAACATCACATCACCGCTTCATATCTTCTATTAAGCTTTTCCACCCAATGCTTGTTGTATTCGGAATAGGAATGTGATTCAATATTTAAAACAAACTCATAAATAGACTCTTAGGGGGTGTTTACTTTTTATGATTGATGAGATGGAGGATTGACTAATTGTATCCCCATTACTAGGATTTCTCCAATTCCACCTTTTCAATGGGATAAGAATCAAGCAAAATTAGCTCAAATAATAGGAGTTATCACGGGCCTTTGGATAGCCCAAAACTCCAATCCTTCAAAAGTAAACAAGGGACCAACCTATACTATTTTTATTTATCTAGGCTAATCCTCAAAAGTAAATGCCCCTTACTGAATTGACTGAAGTATTTTCTGTACCAGCCTTGAGGCTATAGCTTCTGTGAGTATTTCTCCAACACTTGTACAATGATATGAAAATAGTGATCTGAACCATAAGGTTCCCTAATGTATCAGTATTATCATGCCATATGAGCTAGAGCTAAAGATGCTTCCTCTATATATCAAACAGTACACTGAATTTAGAGCATTTAGAAAAATTGTCATCGAGCTTAAAAATATTTTTAGGAATTATACAGGAATTAATAGAAAAGGAAAGCGATATAGTGAAAAAAATAGAAAATAATTAAAATTTGACTGTTGCTGTAATGTGAACTCTAGTTGCAGTCTGTCAACAATCTTCCAAGATCGTATATATTTAATGTCACATTTGGAAACTGGTTTCCCTCTGCTGTTTCTCCTATTTTATTTATTTTTTAAAAAGTCTGTCCAGTTTTCTGCTTCCTTGCCATATAACATGTTCTCTGAAAGATTGAAGTTAACATACTGGCTGATGTGGTTAACTGCTACAGTGCTACCTTGCTTAATATTTTTGTTTTATGTATTATTTACTTACCTGTCTTTCAGCTTGTTCCTCTTAGGTTGCCGATACCTCGGGACGATGGATCAGATATTAAAATATTTTCTGATGCCCTTCGTAATGAAATAATGGTCTGTGCTAAGGAACTTAAAGGTGTGAAGGCTTTGATTGATGGAAAATTGGTAAGACAACTGAAACTTGTCAATTTTACATAGTGATGATTACAGATAGCAGCAATGTTGTGATGCAACACCACCTATATTATCACGGATTTAATATGAAGTTCTTAGGAAAATGAACTTGGTAGTTCCACATCCAATATCTTTCTTGGACCATGTCTAGAGGTTAGAAGTGCCATCTCTTAGCAGTATCCTTGAGAATGGGATTAGGAAACTGAACTTGGTAGTTTCACATCCAATATTTTAGGTAAGATGTAGAATCTGTTAATTTCAAGTGCCATCTCTTAGCAGTTTCCTTGTGAATGGGCAGTTGTCCTGTTATATATAGCTTTATCATCCTTTGGGTTGTTCAATATTTTTTATTTGCCACTAAAATGCGTCTGGTTGTGCTGTTTTCTTTTTAATGTTTGGAAATAAGACTCTATCCAAAAAATAGATGTCAAAATTCTTTCTTCCTGCCTTTGTTATTACCTAGGTGGCCGGTGATGATCTAAGTTTAACAGATGAGTTTCATGAAGTTGAATTTCTTCTCCCGTTCATGCAAGATAAATACTTAGAAGGTGTGATTTAGCTCTCTACCTATATGTCGAATTTTGCATTTTTCTTCATAATGATTTTCCTTGTCAACAAATCTTATTTTCCTGTGAAGCTTGTAGCCAAAAAGAGGTTCTAGGTGTTCTTCTAGTTAGAGGCTCGGTGTGTTCTCTATCATACTTGAATTCAAAGGAGCCTGTTTCACAAGCTTTGGTTGATATAAAGGTGACTTTCATCTCTTTGTACTTATGTTCTGGTTAGACCACATTAAATTTTTTGTTCAAGTATTATTTATGTGCAACACCACTAACATTAATAATGGATCATGTGTCATTTTCTTGAAGTTCCCATAAGCTTTCCACCAAACTTATCTGACCCCATAAGTTTCATTGCAGGATATCAATGTTACTGCACTGATGAATTTTCTTTTTTCTAGTGATGACGCCAATGATTTAAAAATATATTTTGAACCAAAAAAGTGAAAGATAGGGTAATTTCTTCTGTTAAATTTTAGAACGCTAATTGTACAAATTTCTGTAGCTCATTCGCAAAAAGGGTTTATGTCTAGCTGCTTTTTTTTATCCCTTGTTTTTTTTATGTCTCATCAGTCTTTATCATCTTCAACCTTCTTATGATTAGGAAGACATCATAAGGAGCTTGCAGAGTAGACTTGATATACTGTGTGATGAGGCTGAAAGAGACATTGAATCAGTGACTGGTGGTGATCAAGGAACAAACAGCCTGTCATCTGAGGAACCCATCGCAAACTTTGACCTTCAAGCTCAAAGGTATTATGGATTCAACCTCATTAAAGAGGTTTTCTCTTGTTTTTTTTTTTTTTTGCTCCCACGGATGAAGCCTTTACACTGCACAAGTTTCATCATTTATTTAACTAGAAGCTTGTTTTCATGATTCACACTTTCATTAAATCAACTCACTGCAAAAAGATTAAACATGAAAAAAAACTGCCATATTGTTTTTGTTTTGGATGGTTGGTTTTATACTAATATAATTGAATAAGCCAAAATAAACAAGTGTCATGCTGCAGGGCACGATACTGAAATTTCACACTGGTGCAGAGCTAACTTTCCCTTATTATTTGGCTGATGCTAACAAGTACTTTCAAAGTCATCATTCTTCGTTAAATGTCTATTTTTTGAAATAAAATCAATGAAACTATTAGGGTGCCAGAAACCTTATAAAACACAATATTATCAATGCTATTATTGTAGAGATGAAAGTATTTGACAACAGTGTCAGTTTATGGAGATGCATTTATTTAAGGTTTCTGTGTACTTGTGAAACTTTGGTGCATATCTCAATTCCATATTTTTGAGCTAAATAATTTAGCAATTTCAGCTTTTTGACAATTCAGGGTATAGTATAGAATCTCACCAGCGCTAATTAATGGAATGATATTTGCCTTGTATCTGGGTTGGCAAGAAACATTTGGGTTCCTTCAACTGACAGGAACTTTTCGATTATCTGTCTGGCAGAAAACAGTGCAACCTTTCGTTTCCTCGAAGAGTGTTTGTTCCATGGCTGGAGGGCACATACATATGTGATTATATTCAGTCAAAGGAGACATTGGAGGTATGCTACTCATCCCATGCATATATAATAAGATATGTTGCTGACTTACATGAGCAGATGACGGTGAGATGTGAGGACAAATGTGAATGATAAAACACAATTGAAGAAGAAAGAGAAGAGAAAATATACGAAAGATAAAAAAGTAAAATAAAATCAATTAATATGAAAACCATGTGCATGTTCCCATCTGCAGTAATTTCTGCTCTCAAGAAATTTCTTGGAAAGGTACATGACTTACAGAATATTGTTTCAGCTTGCAAAGTAAGAACTGTGACTAGCAGGCGTTTTTGTTGTAGTATTGAAGCAAGAAATTTTAGTTTCAATATCTTCTATATGTCAGGTTCTCAAAGACCATTGTGTTGAGTTGATGTCGGTGGAATTTCCAACAGACGCTTCTGAAATTCTGGAGCCTGAATTGGAAGCCCCGGCAGTAATAACTTCAGCTGGAAAAACCTTTTGGAACGTCGCAACTGACCCTTCATCACCAGTGAACCCGCATACTTCAGTCTCAAAGATGAGGAAAACTGGAAATGGAAGACCTGCCAAGACAGCTGACTTCGTTGTATTGTTTGCTATCTTTATTCTGCTAATCGCTATGGTAGTATTTAAGTTAACCGGGAAGATGTAGTTTAGTCACAGGTCAAACTCTTGGCAGTGAATTGTGAAAGGACAAAGGAGACTAGTATCATATATTTTGTAACTTGCTTTATCACTATTGTCAAATGAAAATTTTTGTGGAATTTAAGGGAAAATGTCTTTTCATAGCTCAACAATTTTCTCGGAATTAAAAATTTGCTTCCAATTTTTAGTTTTATTTAATCTCAGTTTTCGTGATTTTAGAATTGTTAATCTGGCTTGGTTTTGGAAAAATCGCTTTATGTATCATGTTGTTGTTCTCTTTTGCAAATGCAAATGTAGGTTAACTAGTTCAGGATGCAAGTACCATAGAAATAACATTGTTCTCAAGAAATACTCGGCGATATTAATTTCGTATAATAAAAGTTTTGGCAGTCGATAAGGTCAAACAGTCAATAGATCTGCACGTGCAAAGTAATGATTTTCTGCTGAAGTTTGTCTTAACCATAAATAACTTAGGATTCTACTACAATATGAACCAGAATTATACTTCCCCTGATGGAAAGGGGATGAATGAATCTACCTCACCATGTTCAGGAAAAACCACAATCACATTTCATTTCAATCCAAAGCAATTATGTGGAGCAACCATCAGTTTTTCTCAATGACATATTCGCTGGGAGCATCCGTCCCATCTGGAATTTTTCCTGGGAAATTAGTTTTTGAGGAACTTGACGCGACCATACTGCAACCAGAAAATAAGAGTGAGAATGTTAAACCATAGGAAGGAAATCCATATTCCAGATATATTAATCTTGTGTACCTTCTATCCACAAAGACCATTGATCGAAGTTCACAATTGTTGAATCTGCACATGTAAATCATTGGGTCAGTTTCATATCAAACTTCAAGTCGTAACCACAGACTAGGGCGTACGGTTTATTTGATTTGATGTTGTAATCTTAATATCTAATCACTGTTTAGAGGAAAATACTCCAGTTGTCTTTCTCTATTTGTCCCAGATATATGGTCCACTTATGTTTCTCACGTAAATTAAGAATCATTCTAGAAAAGATAATCCAACAGAACTTCCTACATTAGGTTTATTTGATAATAATATGATTTTATGACTGGACACCCCAAAATTTAATACTGGACCATAAATATGGATATTTATTTTCATCAAGGGAACATGCATACAATCGAATGTATATATTATATAGCAATAGAATCACAGCGCATGCACACCAATGAAATAATTTTGTCACTTTGGGGACACCCAAGGGATAGATCTCCCTTTAACAAAAGACTAGGAAAAGGATTCATTACCACACATTTCCCCTCCCCAAGGGAAACAAAAACCCACGGAAACAGTTGGGAAATATAGTTGAAAGACCTTTTGCAATTATCAATCAATTGTGTAATTATTGGACTAAAAATGGAAGTTAGATGGCTTAAAAATAATGAAAAAAGAAAGACTTACGGTCTGCAGATCTCTTCCTTCACGGGAGGCTGGCAGTCATCTCCATATGCAGAAAGGGTATGAAATAAGAATCCACTGTGAGTAACAATAGCTATCTCAGACTCCTCCCGTGTCCACAACCTGCATCACGTTTTAGAATTAAGAGTATAGTTGTACATTGTTTCTCATTCTTTTAGAAACTTAATAAACTAGTTCGGCAACTTGATTAAGAATCAAAAAGTTTACCAATTGAAGAATTTCTGGCCCCTCTCAACCAGTTCTTCATTAGTTTCTCTAACATCTAGAGTCCAGAGAGTGTCCTCATCAGTTTCTATCTGCGGATAAGCAGAAGGTAAATGATAATTCACATGGTATATAAGAAAACATGGGATAATCAATTTTTTTCTGGCTCGTTTCATGAAGAAGAAAGAAAACAAGGACCATTTACTTGCCAGTGAAAAATCAATAGCAGGAAAGAGAGGCTTGTACTCAGTTATGCTCCTTCTCTTATCACACCAGTGAACTCCCTGCATCAATTAAATACAAATAAAAAAGATTAATGTGGTGTGTGCTTCATTAACCAGAGAACAGCTAGATTTCCCTCACTTGCATTCCAAAACATGTGTCTAAGATACAGACTTCCTAACCACCAGTGTAAACCTATATAATAAATAAATACCAGTATCCATGATGTTTTAACCAGAATTCAAACATTTAAGTCCAGTTCTACATACTTTTACTCCCAGAATCTTGGATTGCTTAGACAAAATTTAGGTTTTCAAATGTTCAGTGTATGCAAATACGATTATAAGTGAGGAAGACAGTGGCTGCACTAAATAGTGCACTAGATTAATAAGGAGAGAAGAAATCTTCTACCACCCATCGCTTGTGGGAGAACTATCCATTTTTTCTCAAGAAATCTCTATGTGCAGTTCAAGATTTTCATTTTACTTCAAATATACTACTACTCAAAAAAATAATTCAGAAATACTAATGAAATTATGTAATTTTTCATCCTTTTTCCTATAGAAAGACCCTTTTTTTTTATAATCTGAGAGCATAATGATGCAGAATTTTGTCAAAAGATAGACCATCACTCCAAATACATAAATAAAGGACAAAACACTTCTATTTCTTCTCAAGAATTTGAACGCATAAAGAAAGCCAATTGTACTCCCTTTTTTCTACAATTTGAATCACCTATTTCTTCCATAACTGCTAAAATAAAATCCTAGTTTCAAGTGGTATGGTTTGAGCCTCCATGGTTTCTAGAAAACCCCTGCAGCCATCATTAGATATTTTCTAAATTTTAAGTATCTAGAATCATATACAATGTGTCGCATCACATGCAATGAGATAATAAACACTTAAAAAAAGAATAATACTTGTACTGACAGGAGTTGCAGTTACGGACGTCACACTAGATAGCAAGAAAGAAGAAAATAAGAGGAGAGTATCATTAAATATCTCTGAGACTTCAGACACTTTAGTGAGTCATTGCATACCAAATGCTCTCGACAAAGTTCCATTGCCACAAATGGTGGGGCATTTAGACTTGAAATTACTGAACGATCACTCTTCCCAGCATTTTCTGTCATTAGAAGAGCTGCTTTGATGCCATCATCAAAACCTCCTCCACCAAAAACCCCAACAGCAGTTTGCATGGTCCTGCAATCAACTTGCAGTATCAGTGGTAATTCAGATGCTCAAAATGAAACTGCAAACAGCTAGAATTGTCAAAATTTGTCTGTAACCTACCCACCCATACGTCAATAAAGATCAACACTTACTAGTCTACTTGTTCTTAACCAATAACCACTCAAAGGTCTTATTTATTTATTTAGAAGAAGAATATTATTTTTATAATGTTACACTGAAGAAGTACACGATCAAGATAAAGGACAGGTAATTAATTACTTCTGGAACAAACCACTTTCTCCACTGGTGCAATTTCTCCTTTTAAATTTTAATCTGTTAACTTATTAGTGAAGATCGTTGATCAAAAGAAACTAGTCAAAATGCCTTCCATAATAGGAAAGCTATTCACTACTCACTAGAGTTATACAATTCTAGAATCCATATATTCAGGGACCCATGTATTCAGAAACAAAGCCTTTGACGAGAGTTTCATATTAATATAAAGTATAAGTGACCGAGAATAATCAGAACTTCAGCACACTCACCTTAATAAAGGGGAAACAACTATTAATTCAATCTTCTTTGAAAGACCTTTGGAATGAACATGCTTCCGCAGATTGTCTACCTGTACAGTGGGTGTGAAGAAGTCATTTTGGTTGCTTTTCTTTTGATAAGAAAAGAAAACGTATCGACAAATATTGCCAAGACCTTTCCACTTACAAGTATGAAAGTTTCCTCAGATGGAGATGGTTAAAAAGCTTAAACACAAAAGTACACAAGTTCTCATTACAAGCATATCCTTTCTAATTTGCCTATTAAACAATTACGGAAGTTACATAGAAGAAAGTAGGATCCTAATCCAAGTTCAGATAACACACAATAACATGATATGCCATCAATTATGACCTGTTGCCAACCAAGGGGGGTTAGTGCTGCATCCAAAAGCTCTGGGGACATGTATGCACTGGGGTCCTTTTCTCCAGCCACATTGTGGAAACCTTGGGCATGTCTCACCTACATGTAAGAATATGAATTGCATCCAAATTATGTCTCTCTAAAGTCCAAATTTTATCTTAATGAAAACAACAAGAGAAGGGAATCGCCAACCAAGTGAATAGTCTTGCAACGGTGAAAAGGATACATGCCTTGGCCTCTTACAGCATCCATATCTACAATGATTAAGAAATTATATACAATGACCAAAATATGCTCGATGAAACTTAAGATATCACTTTTTACAATTAATCTATCCTCTTGTTTCGCTGAAAAGATTAATATACAAATGGTATGGTTTGAGCCTCCATGACTAATTCAAGTAATAAATATTGACTTCTTCTCTTACTTGGACACTAAAATCCTGAGCTGTTCTTTATGTAGTGGGTACTGTATTGGCAACTGTGTCATTCACTATGAAATAATGTTCTACAATTTTGTCTGAAAGGCATAAGAAATTTAGCATATGCGACACTCCTCGTGAATAATCAATATATGATCCAAAGGAAAAAAAAAAAAAACTCATAGTGCCTGCTTAAGATACAATCACATCAAAGACAACAGAAATTAAAGTAACCTCCTCATATGGGTAAATTTTCATTCATCAGATAAGAAAATAAAATTAGGACTAGAAATCAAAACATTTTAAAATGAATGAATAACCAAATTTCAAGAGCAATGACTCCACCAAAGTCAGGTTTGGCAGACCATCTCTGTCCACAGAAAAGGGCTAGCCAATATAAATGGAGATTTTGAATATGAAAAATTCATTGAGAATACCGTCTTATTCCTTAACAATTCAAGGTTTATCCCCTGCATACCAACATATTCCCACATGATCTCATGCCATCTACTCTGTAGATATTCCTTCGACATACTTTTCCAAACGTTCCATCTACGAGTCTCTCGATACTTTCATAGACAGAAGATGGGAGAATCACATAAGATTGACCACTAATCTCATAATTTCATCGTCAACTCAAATAATACCAATCACTATCATGCTTCTTCCTGCTCTAGCCTCACATAAAACGCGGAATATTTCCGATCAAAACACACGTATATATCAGATTAGCTATCTCGATCCATACATAAGTTCTAACATCCTTCAAATCTGTCAACGAACCACAAAAGTTTCCTTATACAAAGTAAAACTGAATCCCGCGAAAAACTGACAAGTACTTAGAAATTATAGATTTCAAAATTGAAGAGCGCAATAACGTCATCGAACTAGCCAAGCATAGACGCACACATGGCGTGTGTGTCAGTAAGAGAGAGAGATACCGGAGAGAGAAGATGAAGCAAGAATTGGAAATACAGAGTATGATGAGGAGCAACGGCGGTAGAGGTGTGTGTTTCGTGGTCTGTTTGTGTAGTGTGAAGAAAAAAGAGAAATGATGAAAAAATAGAGGGAATATGTATTATTTATACAAGTGGAGGTAGTCATTAATGTCTGCTCCGAGTTTGGGCGCCTTGTTTGTATATTTTTTTTCTGAAATCAGGCGTCAGTGACGGCTTTTCTTTATTCGACGTCGGTTAGCTGCTTCCTCTCTCTCTCTCTCTCTGGTGTTTGGCAGACGATCACGAGACTCGTAAAATATCGATTTTGACTTTTGCCAAAGTAGCCACGTGTCATTTTTGATACGTTGCATAAATAAACGTTCTCGGTGACCAAAATAGAAGAACATCATTTCAAATATCGAAAAATATTAGTAAAAAATTCCGTACAAAAGAAATGGTGATTATTTTTTGTAATTACTTAAGATGGCGACCATCTGACTGTCATACAGTCTAATAAAATAGTGCCCCAAATGTATGTGTATTGTAATATGTGCAAAAATATATCTAGTGATACCATTTCACTGTATTTTGATGAATTTCAGAAATATAGTATAATCCGTCGAATTATATTCATTTCACTATATTTTGATGAATTGAATAATATAAAAGAACTACCATATATGTTAGTATGCCTTGAATCTGTATAATCTGTTTTGGGCCCTAATTGTCAAGTTGGGCTCAGTCCATTTTGTGTACCTTCTGAATCTGTAATCTGTAAGTTGCTGTCATAATACAATCTGTTCTCCTTTCTTGCCCGTGGACGTAGCCAACACAACGTTGGTGAACCACGTAAATCT